>VZRQ01010885.1:333517-372440 GCA_013397975.1 Machaerirhynchus nigripectus
TCCTCTCCTCTCCTCTCCTCTCTTTTGGGACAGATTGTGGAATACAGCACCGGCAGGAATGAAGGGGTGGTACTCCCAGATGGGTATAGGGACAAAAAGTAAAAGGTATAACGTAACAATTGCAAACACTGAAGATTTTTGGTGAGTTTCTTTTATGTTGGCATCAAAACAGACGTGTCAGCTCTGTCTTTCACAGACAGGTCCTTCAGTGTTCCTGAACTTAAGCAACAGAACTTGAGCCACCTCCAAGCATAACACTGTGTTTGGCACAGAAATGCTTCATTTAAGAGCCAAGTCATCCCATTTGTGACCCACAGAGCAGTTTCAGCTCTACCTGCAGAAGACCTTGTGGATAGAGCTGGAAAGGAGCACCTCGGAATTATTCAGCAAACCCATTGGGTTGCTTTGATTCATGTCTGGACTTCTGGCTTCTATTCTAATGCAATATAGGCAGGCAGAAGATGCTTTCCCATCTGTGCTATTAATGGGCAGTGGGAGTGTTCAAAGTGTCTCTGAAGGGACATTAAATCCTTGCCAGTCTGTCACACCCAAGAGGGGAGGGGGTCTCAAGTCAGCCGAATCCTTCTGGCGGCCGGGTGCCATCTGTCCCTGAACAAATGTGATGGATCACCTGCAACCAGGTCACCTGCCAGGGCTCCTCTGGGGATGTGAGGGGGCAGCGAGGATGCACCATTTTCCCGTGTCCTCTGAAATCACTGTGTGCCATTGGTAGTGCCTGCAGGAGCTGCACCCTCCTCCCTTGTGTTAGGCTACTGAATGTGCTGCCAAATGCGTGTCATGGGACAGCAAGCCTGTCTTTTTCCTGTATTCCCAGTCCTTCCAGCATGCTACCTGGCTGCAGAGAGCCACACTGAAGGCTGCCCCAGAAGCCAGTGTCCCTCCTGCTCTGGAAGTGGATCTGTCTCACCCTGAGGCTCAGTACCCTCTCACTGCTATCCGGCCCAGTGAAATTATCATCCTAACCTCACTAAAGCACTTCATTATTTTCGGTGTTGTAATTCCATGGGAATGCTTATGAAGAGGACAAGATAAGAAACTGTGGGATGATGGGATTCTGCAATACAATAAAAAGGGATTATTTTTCTTAATAAAAAGGGCTTTTCTGAGACTTGCAAGCCCAATGCACTCAGCTGTCCTTTTAGTACTGAAAATCCACTTTTTTTTTTAAGGCTCATATGCAGTAAAATGCTCAACTGAGTCTGCCTGTGTCTTTTCCTCTCAAAAAAATCTGGAAATGTGTCGCAAAATATGATGTTATAGGAAAATCGCCTTTGTTCTTCAGCTCTTAGCTGACTTCTAGGGGTGAAAGCTAGTTCAGCTCAGACCTGCTTTCATTTAGAAACTCACGCCCATTACAAGAAGCAACTCCTTTTCCTAGTGCTGTGTCAAAAACAACCCATCACTACTTTTATGTAACTTATAGGTCTTTTCAGGAAAAAAGATCTGAGTAGTGGAGTTTGGTTCCATCAAATACTCTCTTTCACTCAAACAGCTGCTTTCATATCGACCAGTTTCATACTTGGGATAAATCTGGGCATTTTAAAGGGGAGGTAGCATCTGCTGAAGTCTTGTTTTGCTTTGTGCATGCTATGAATTCAAATGTTGGGTTTACAGACCACAGAAAAGGGATCCTACTGCCTTCTTCAGACTTTCCAACAGGAAAATTTATCTCTGTGTAACTAATTTGATGTTTAGTGGGAGACAAAGAGGGAGAAAGATGGTAGTCTCATTATTTTCCATGTAATTGCAACTTGGGGTTAGGGTAGCAGGAAGACAAGGAGGTTTTTATTAAATTTTCATTAATAAAATTCAGGATAATGTAGGTCTAACTTCTTCTCTCATTAATTTTGTTCCAGAACTAGGCTAATAAGGTGAAATAACTTATGCCAGTATAACGCTTCGTGCCATGGTGAGAGGGATGCATCCCATACAATACTGTCTTGGAGAAACAGAGATAATTCTCCAAAAATAGCCAGGAGGAAAACATCTTCTATGCTCATTTTCACTCTTCAGTGTATGTTGTTCATACATTAATCTGTGTGTTTTTCTGTTCAGTCCAGCCAATCAATATATCTGAATCTCCCAATAAAACTTGTTTCTGCAGATAATCTATTAATTTAATAAGACAACGTGCATGCTACAAATTCCTCTCTTCTCTTTCTACACTCAGGGAGAAGAAAATGTAATAACATCTGACCTGAATGAAAACTACTTACTTACAGTTTCTGCATGAAATAGAAGCTTGGAGAGAGACAAGGAGAAGAGTTCACTCCACCTACCTTAGATTGCTACTATTAGACCAGTGGACTTCTTAGCTACTCAAAGGTCTCTTGTGAGGGCAAAACAAAAACAAAACAAACAGGAATGTGACTCAGGTCCTGTGAATCATCATTTGAAAAAACCTAGAGAGGTCTGCTGACCCCCTAAAAGTCTCTTTTCCTAGCTTGAACTTAGACTTACTAGTATAAAAGTTAGGCAGTGTGAATATCCCTGAATATTCTATCAGTTTTATATGGCCAGCCTTCACGCTGTAATCAATTTTTCTTTCCTTCATTCTATTTTTACTGCTCTGCTGAAATTACAGAAGCCCCCACCTTGAGTGCATCCAATAGCCATAGCTTCTGATGGATAATAAAAACTGACCCACAGCCAACAGAAAATGGAGTGATAGAGAGGAACCTTTTTTTTTTGGGCTTTCAGAATCCCATTTTCTCCTCCCTTTCAGGCCAGTGCGAATGGGGCTACAAAAATATCCACTGCTTCGATCAATCACCTCTGTCATGGTACCTCATGTCTGTGATCCCTCTTTCCATTTTATATAGTAAAAGTCTTCCCATATTTACTTTCAAAGCCTATCCTTGATGTTTCTTTATTCTTTTTATGCATGAATAATCTATGAAGCTATTGATGCCCTGTGCTTACACACTTCCATTAATGCTGACTTTGACATCCAGCATGTTATTTTCTTCCTTTCATGGGAGAAGATCCACAGGTCTATTCAGTATCTTTGCTTGGGTCATATGCAGTATTTATCAACCTTAAAGTCTCCTCCAAAACCGTACCTATTTTGCATTTGAAGCCCACTTAACATTAACCAAGGATCTATTTTGCTGTGACTTATAATAGTTTCACCATCACATTTGTCTAGACACTCACTCTGAATGGGACATACAGCAATGTTTTTTTATGAGTAAAATGTCTTTTAAAAGGTCCTGGACCACAAGTTGGGCACATTTGACATGTTTTTCTTTTGTACAAAAAAAACATGTCAAATGTTCCTTCTTCTTTGAAGGAAGCTATGGGAATTTAATATAAAATATAAAAAACAAGATCTAATTTTGCTTGGCCAGTGGAGAGCTTGCTGCCTAAAGTGGAGCAAAGGGCAACCTGTATCTGTGTTCTCCAGAGGCTGTCCAAGAAGATAACCCAGTTGGACTGGACACAATCCAAAGGTACTCTGAAGTCAGCAGAAACTCCCTCTTTGACTTGTTTAAAAACAAGCTTATACCCAGAGGGAGAGAAAGCCGATATTAGAATGCTTCACATTTCCTCATTCTGAACTAGCTGGGCTGGAGTTGCAGAGAGGACAGACAAAACCCATTAAGTGTATTGAGGAAGATTCATGGTGTCTAGATTTCTACCCATTATTATGCTGGCAGTTTCAAAAAAGTGTCAATTTTCTGTGCCAAAATATGGGACTAAACCCAGAAATCCTCTTTTGGATTCATGAGAAGGGAAACTATTTATTTGTGATTCATGATGAAAATATACCTTATATATGAGTGTAAAAGTAGCCAGTTTTGTGTTGCATAGAAAATAGCCTTGTAAATATCTCTCACATTGACTTGCTCATAGTCCTGATGCTTTATATGCAGGATAAGCCCTGGGTTTGAAGTGTGTTTATTATTTAAAGGTTTGTTTTGATATATCAAGGTCTCTCCCATTCCTCCTGATGATCCTTTCCTTTGAAGGTTCACTACCTGATTGAAATGAGAATTTCCATCCACTGCATCAAACAAGTAATGATCTCTCCTAAAAGGTTCTGTATTTAATGGCACCATGTGTGATGGGAGCAGAGAGGGGAGGGGAAATTTTTTTTTTCCAAATCCCTGGTCGTCTTGTTATGTGCAATAATGTAGAATCTACCATATTAAAGATGGCAGAACTAACATAACCTTGGTGTTTCTCTAATAAATAGAATTCAAGCCCAGGTAATAAATGAGCAGTATGCTAAAGACAGAATGAGAAGTCCAGAGGGGAAGGTAATGAACCCAGTAATGTCAAATACCTTTATCTCAACCATCATTATAGTCTTCATTACACAAATTTTGAACCATAAGAGGAGACAAGAAAATAAAAATATAAACCCATATTTTTTATACTGGGATATTTGCAGATTAGTACTTTTCCAGTACTACATCCTTTACCTATTACCCTGGAGGTGCTTTATTTTGATTTTTGTTGTTACTAACATTACTTTGTGCATGTTAGCAAGGCATATGCAATAGGAATTCCTGATTAAAAATACTTTGTTTTCTTATTGTCCTGGGAGTTCTCATATTCCAAAAGCAAACCTTGTAATAACTTTTATTTACATGGTAAATCACTGGGTACACACTGAACTCAATAGAGTTTGGTTTGTTCGCAGCAAGTAAGGATATCTTCCAGTCTTAATAAAACTTAGAGTCCTTACCTTTAAGTAGCTTACTGTTACTGTAAGTCTGACAAATCTGGGGTGGCAAATCATGGTCAGCATCTTGGCTACTCTGGAACAATGTCGTTTTCCAGGGTTCAGCTAAACCTCCTTGAGAAGACGAATGCTACTGGGGCCAGTCTTATACTTTGTCTCAGGCTACAGCTACAAGGCAAACCCGAAATTCACCACTTTCTTTCTAAAAAGGTGCTTTTCTGAGCTTGTCTTCTGTTATTTAAAAGTATAGCAACATATAGATGTAAATACATTTCATACATATATATATATTATATATANGAGGCCCCAGATGGACCAGTGTGTCCTCTTTTCGCACACACACAGCCCATGACACAAGTGGAGAAACCTCAGGGGATCCAGCAGACAGCAACCCCGGCAGTGGGGCATGGACAATATGATCTGCACAGAGAGGCTGGTGGTGCTGAGCTTGATTAGTCTGGCAAAGGGAAGGTTGAGAGGTTTGCTTTAAATCCATTCCTATTTGAAGGGTTGTTACAAGGATGATGAAACCAGGTGGTGTTGAGTAACACTGAGAAGTGTATTGAGGAGCCACAGCCAAACTGTGGCTGGCAAGCTTCAGAGTGGGCATTAGGAAAAAAATATCCCCTGGAAAATTATTAATTATTAATTATTATTAATGTAAGTGCTCTATTTGCTTGCTACATCGCTGCATCAAATTGTATGCAAATCTGAAATCCCCGTTCTACCTTTTGGTCAAACAATAAAGGGCACATTTGGGCAAATTTGGTACAAGCTCAGACAAAGGCCGCAAAAGCAACACTTCAAAAGGCAGTTTTCAGATTTTTCTGTACATGAAGATCCAACAGATTTCTCTTGTTTGGTGAGGAATGAGGTTGATCATTACAGTAGTCTGCATACTTGAAAACGGCAGGTTTTTTTTAATTGTTTGTACTGCATTCTCCTGATTTGCATCACACAGTGTTCTGGTTTTGTTCTGAGCCAGAAGATTCTGCAATTTACAACTGAAAATTTAGCTTCAACATGGTCTTGTATTATGTGGTTCATTGGTCTACCTCTCAGATATTCAGCGTATTTTGTGGGTCAATAGATAGGGGATTTGGCAGCCTGACCTCTGATGTACCCACCAAGTACCCAACCCAAGATTGCTAAGGCTGTAGAAGAACAGCTTTTGATGCAGAATATTTGACAAAGCCTTTGATCTAAAAATTTAATCATTTCATTAAGCATTGTTATATAAACAGCATTGAAAAAGGGTTAATAGGTGGGCACAGTATAGGTAGAAATGAAAGGTTTTGACATCCCAAATTCACTTGAAATCTCTCCCACTGAAATATGCTGAAATGAGCAAACAGTGCTCTCATGCTTTCCTGAACAGCTAAATTTATGCTGTTTTCATCAAAGAACTTACCTAGATTCCTTTTAACTCCCTTCTCTTGTGTTTTTGTCACCAACTTCATAGTGATCCCACAAGTGAAAAAACCATTAAATCTCATGCATTTTAACTTGTATCTTCAACTTCAGAACTTGTTATGTTAGGATTCTTCCCTGTGACCTGATGCTTTGGTGTTGCACCTATTGCCTCCAGGTAAAGCCAGGTCCAGCCTTACTTCAGCAGTTGTAGGAGGCCATCTCTGCTCCAGAGGTACTGTAATTACACCAGATAGGTAAACTGTAGGAGGGAAAATGTAGGCAGTATGAGACGATCTCGTGATTGTCAGAATGGATTATAAAGCTGGCCATGTTCTTATGCACTGAACTGCACTTCAGCCATTGTGTAAAGGCATCTATCCAAGAAATATAAGACAAGTGACTTAGAACGTTGCAATGAAGGAGTAAAACGACAAGCCACAGGGAGGCAAGGGGAAAAGAATACCAGTTAGGTCAACAATATCATTAAGAGCAATCATTAAAAGAAAGAAGATCATTAACTGCTGTTTCAGATTCTGTGCTGTTCTTAAAACAATGTACTGTTATTTTCTTCTTTCCTCTAACCTGGTATATTACTTCTTTGTTTGTTTAATGACACCAGACATGTACTTAAGAAAATTGCACACCAAGGATCTGATTTATTGCTTAGATTCTATTTGCATGAAAAAACGACACCAAAGCAGTATTTGGCAGGTACATATCAATTCAACTCCTAAGGGGTGCATTTTGAGTCAATTGTGCAAGGAATTAGGCATGCAGTTACTTACAACATTTATTTAAGTCTGTGAGAATTTAGTACTTCTCCTCAGGAAGTAAAATTACAAGCAGGCTGTCTGGATTCAAGTACATTGCAAGTACGACTTTGCTGTCCTGACCCCCACAAAATTCTGCCAGCTTATTCTACAATATCCCAGAAATATTTCAGTTAAACTTCATTTTATCTTGGTTCTGCCATTTCTAAGCCACTAACAAAAATGATTCCAAGTTGCCGAGGGCTAGTTCAACAAGTATGAGTTCGTTATTGGAAGAATGATACTCACCTGTTCCTCTCCACATTGTCTTCAAAGTACATTCAGAAGTACATTCAGAAGTCTATCTAGTAAAAAACTTTGCAGAAGAAAAACTGGCTTATTACAAAGGAAAAGATATAAAACTCAGGGGATTTTCCATTTTACTGACAGTGAAACTTTTTTTTCTGTGTTAGCATAATGGATACAAATGCATTGCATTTGAAATCAGCTATGAGGGCAAGCTAATTGATTTAAAACTGTTGGCAGAAACAGGAAAAAATATTGATAAAAAAGAGAAGTAATTACTTCATGCTTACAGTCACAGCTGACTGGGAATTTTCCAGCAAAACAAAAGTTGTAATAAAATATAAATTTGTCATTACCATCTGCTCCTCAAAGTCCTAATACTTTATGAACATTGATGCACTAAGTCTTAAAATACCCACGTTATGCAGAAAACTATTTATTAGCCTGTTTTATAGATGCACAGCTTTCTGTGGACCATTTGCATAGACATGAATTTAATGCTGTGGGAGCACCCCTGGGTCAGAGTTTCAGGTGGCCAATTCCCACATATTATCTGTGGCACTCAGGCTTCTAAATTGCTTTTTAGCAGGAGAAACAGCTGCTTTGTTGGTCAGGCTTTTAAAATAATCTTCGAACATTGGCTGGCACAGAGACGTGCTGATGTACATGATACACCCAGAGAAGAGAAAGTCCTAATGATGCCAGCTGAGATGGAGGAATCTGACCTCATGTATTTTAATGTCTGAGGAAACTAGCTCTTTCTTCATTAGAGAAATGGCTGAGCAATGAATGAAGCATGTATTCATACAGAGAACACCAACATGAAAGATTGTGAAGTAAAGCACCAAGGATAAATTTACAAGCAGGAATGTATGCAAATAGAGCATCATATTAAGGCAGGAGGTCCAGGCTCTAATACCAGACCCAGCCCTCCAAATATAAATGACACTTTGGTTAAGTTACGTAAACTGTTAGTGCCATTTTTCCTCTCCTTTTGTCTGCCTGTTCTATCTAGACACTAAGCTTCTTAAAGCATGGACTGTGTTTCTGGTGCTCACACAATGCACAGAACAATAATGGCTTCATGCTCAGCTGGAACTTTTAGACAGTATCATAATAGAACTAATTAATGGTAATGAGATCTATAGAGTATTTCAGATGCTGCTTTTTAAAGATATCCGTGCTGGGTCAGAGCTGTGAGACTTCTCGTGCACACAGTGAATCATAGCCCATTCTGCCGTCTGAGCAAAGAAAGTTTCCATGGCTAGTGGGTAAGGAGTATGGTTTCTCCAGCATCAAATCACATTGGGAAAATCCCACCAGGAACAATGATTAGACAAATGTACTACTTGCAGGTGGAATACAGTGGTGATGGAAGCCCTGGTTTTGTGTGGTTTTTTCTTTTGTACAATATCGGGGTATATAATAAGAGGGAATCATATAGGTAAAAATTCTTGTGATGTTATTATCAATAAATCTTCTGATAATGTTAGCATATTAATGGCATTGTCTACTTCTTTGGTTTGGTCTAGATTGGGAGGCCCATGATTTTGTTGTCTGATTTCTTGAAAAGGAAAAAAAGCCAACCTGATTTCTAGGGAAGGGTATTACTTAGTCTGATTTAGTTAGTCACTCTCAGCATCCAGTTCTAGCATGTCTATTCATACATCCCCTTTCCAGGTCTTCAGTGCAGTTATGCATGGAATATGCTGAGTTCGAAAGGACCCATCAGGATCATCGAGTCCAACTCCCAGGACTATGCAGGACACCCCAAGAGTCACACCATGTGCCCAAGAGCATTGTCCAAATGCTTCTTGAACTCCATCAGGCTTGGTGCTGTGGCCACTTCCCTGAGGAACCTGTCCCAGTGCCCAACCACCCTCTGGAGTAAAAACCTTTATGTGGTATCCTACCTAAACCTCCCCTAACTCCACTTTCTGTCATTTGCTCCAGTCCTGTTACTGGTCACAAGAGTAAAAAGATTAGTACCTGCCCCTCTGCTTCCATTCCATTGAGGATTTTGAAGACTGATGTCTCCACTCAGTCTTTTCTTCAGGCTGGACAGACCAAGTGACCTCAGCCACTCATCACACAGCTTCCCTTCAAGGCCCTTCACCATCCCTATGATGTAGAGCTATGTAGAACTAAACTTGGTTAATTTTCTGCAAAGGTCTTCCTAGGTTAAGGGGGCTGAGTAGTTTAAATGTCAGAATTTATTTGTCATAAACTTGTGTGTTGTTCTAGGTGGTTGCAATAGCACCATGGTAATACAGGGAACAATCACGGATAACAGGAGCCATAATGAAGAGGAAGCTGCATAGAGGAAAAGGAATTAGCATAGTTTGAGTGGAGACACATTAGTCTTTCACATTTTTTCTGTCTCAAGGAAGTTGGGTAGAGGTTTTCTGTTTGGGTTGGATGAACCCCAGCAATGCCGACTGTGGAAACAGGGACAAAAGATTCCTTATTGTCATTGTTCTTCTGTTTGGGTTTTGTTTGTTTGTTTTTAACAAGAAACTTCAGCAAACCTGATACACAAACACCTACCAGCCTCCCTGCCCAATTCCTGTGCATATGCTAACTCACTGCCAAAACAGCAAATGCAGCACACACTAAGCACGGCATATTTTTGCATTAAGTAAAGAAGTCATAGATGAACTTGGTTCCCACTTGGGCTGACTTTTTTTAATGAGGACTTCATGCAGAGAAAGATGACTAGTCGAGCACATTTTCCTCGACCCAGTTTCACCCATGGGGTTATATGCTTTATTTATTTTTAAATTAATGATTAGGGAGGAATCCGCAGATTTTAGGTGTTTTATATCAGTGGAAAAAATGTGGCCAGTTTTTTTTACTACCAAGAGGGTTTTTTTCACTTTCCATGAGCGGATTATTAATCTGTGTTCCATTTAGAATAAGAATTTCACAGACTTTTCTCTAATCTCTTTTATCTTTTCTTCATTCTTGACTTATGATCAGTATGTTTGGAAGAGGCAAAATATTTTCTTTTCTTTTGGAAATGGAATATTGTTCTTCTGCTTGTCAGTTGCTCTTGATCAGCCTTCAGTGTTCCCACAACAGAGATGCAGGGGTAAAACTCTTTTATAGGCAGAGTTCTGGTCTCTGTCTCATTATCCATTTGAGTTGCAGTTACCAAATCAGAATTTGTTCTGAAGTGGTATTATAGGACTTTTTTTTCTTTTAGGAAAGGAAAGGGTCATTTTTCTGATAAGACTCCAACAAAATAGTTATCCTTTATTCTGTCTAACTTGTACAGTTTTTAAAGAAGACCGGTTTCTCAGAAGTGATTCCCAGTAACAGAAAATTGTTAGGGGTATTTTTAAACTTAATTTTTTCAAGAACTTCCCATCTTGCCAGAAGGGAATATGGTGCCATTTATATTACTGTCATTCTAGTGACAAACAGGATCAAAATAATAAAATGTATAAAACCATTCTTTGTGAGTCTCACCATGTTCTTGCTTTCCACTCCAGCCTGCAGGTATGTTGTACTATTCAGCTCTGAGTCTCAAGTTTGTTATTATTTTGGTGGAAAACATTATGTCCTTCCATAATGTTTTCAACAACCTAGAAGCTATAGCAGATGAACATCTCAAATTCAGCCACTGAGTCTTCACACCTAAGAAGAAGATAATCATTTTCAGTACTTCCTTGGAGACTTCAAAATTACTGGAGTTTTCAACCCATACCTATTTGTAATCTTATTTATCAGTTTGGGAAGAGAGGAAAATAACAAAATGCTCCAATCTTGTTACGAAAAAATAAAAAATTCAGCAACAGGATACCTTTCTTTGTGAGAGAATTTTGTGAACTTTTGGTTTTGCACCAAAATCAGTTTTGTATGAAACAGCATTTACTTGGAAAAAAATTCATCATTAGAACAACTAATTCAGTTTTGGAGAAGACAAGCTTATGAAATGTCTGTTTTGAACAATATAACCTCTGTTAAGGTTAGAGATCAGAACTCATAAAATTTGTTTGTTTTCACTTCCAGTCACAATGAATAGATTTATTTCACTTTTTTTTCTTTAATTGTTACATAACCCCATTGTTCATATAAATATTTTGTAAGGGAAAAACACTCAGGAATTAAGCAGTAAAAAATCGTACAAGATATGGTCTTGCTGCTAGGATTTCTCATGAAAATCACATCACTTAAAGAGCTCTACAGGAAAAAAAGAAAAGCATCAGTAATGTCTTTTTGCTGGATTAATGACAAACTGACTAATGTTCTCTACCCACTTTCATGCCATTCCAATGACATTGAATAGCTTTAAATATGGTTTTAATGGCATTATTGAAATGCTGTTGAACAACCAGTATGCACCACAAAATCCATCCTTTCAAGTACAATAGATTGTATAGGCTCATTTCATGTTTCTCATATCCAAATGAGATTAACACATACTTTTGTTTAAATGTAAGATGAACATAACACTCAGCTCTGTAGCTGTTATTAAGAAAAAGCTGTTTCCACATTTTCCGTTCAAGTGAGAACTACAGGAACAGGCCAGAAGGAATCCTAAATCATAAATAAATGCATTTTTATGCAATTCAGGATCCTGCAGATCCTCTCTGACCACTGCCTCACAAGAAAGCAACAAAATAATCCAGTATCGAGGATGGACGATGGGTGGTCATTCCTCCATGAGATACATAACCTGTGATCCATGATCCATATATCTGTGCAAATTGCCCCAAATTACCACAAATTAAACTAGGACATGAATTTACCTCTTTTATTTCAAAGGCCACAACACAACCTAACTCATTCTGAAGTCTCCTCCACAGAACTGACAGAGAATAGTTTTATAAATTAAGCACATTGCTTTCACACTAATGAGCCCAGTTTTACAATGAGTCAATATAAAATATAAACAACATTTTTTACAACCACTAGTTAGTGCAACGTGTGCACAATTAGCAGCCTTTATGAATACCCTTTCATGTATTTATTAGAGTCCATAAAAATGCCTAGCCCAGTATATTTAGTATTTTTTCTCCTTCTCTGCAATAAAGCACCTTAGTATGAGTAGGAAAAGAATGACAAGCTGAAGTGCTTTGCATCCCAATCCATCATTTAAATTATGCAGGAATTACTAGAAATGAATTTTTTGTACTTTAACAGAGCTCAAGTGTTTCTTAAGCCATAACAACACAATGGATGTGGTGATCACTTCAGAATAATCATGACACTGCAGCTCCTTCTGGAGTTTAAAAGACCACTCAGATATTTTTCTCTATTTTAAGCAGCTTTCAAAGCCCAAATTCTCTCTGCCAGTAGCAGTGCTTAACTGCATATGAAACTGAGAGGTGTTTCTCCATTGCTCATCAGCTCCAGTATCTGGCTCAGCTGAAACATCAGCACTAAACACAGCCTTGAAGGGAGAGAAAGACACAGTTTTTCAGTAAGAAAGTAATTAAAAAAAAAAAAAAAAAAAAAAAAAAACAAACGCATAAGCCATACCCCTCAGAACTTTTTATTATTCTCTTGTTGGGTAACTGAGGCTGATCTTATGAAGATATGAACTACACCATTCTGCTCTCTATGCGTATAATAATCAAAAAGTGATTACATCTCATCTTCATACCTTAGATGATTTGCTCTGTATTTGTCATTCTTTCTATAGGCAGAAGATAAAATCCTGAAGTCTTCCTAAATAAGAGATAAATTTTCTGTTTATCCGTCAAAAAAAACCTGAGAGAGAATTCAGTGGTTTGGTGATTATTTTTTTTCACAAAATATTGGGTGTGGCCTTCAGGCCTCTTGAATGCTATTGGTGGTGGTTCCCATCATCTGTCCAGTTTTCATGAAAGAGAGCTGATCACCAGTTCACTGGAACAACCCCTGGGAAACCCCCGAGTCTGTAGGCTCAGGCTAGGCAGCTGTCTCATTTTTGCATGGCTACCGCAAAACGAGATTGAACAAGGCTGGTGTTGGGGGTTTTGAACATCATGGGACAGTTTCAACCATAGGTGGCCGCACTCTCAGCACTCAATATCCCCACTCTGAGGACGCAGCACTCCTCATCACTCAGCTCAAATAAAAACCAACTTCTGAACACTCTTACTCATGAAGATTCTTTCACCTTTTTTTTTCTGTTTTTTTTTCCCTCAGGTTTATAACTTTTACCAAATTTGCATGTGCCTAATGTTATTAACACAGAACTACAAAACAGTCAGTACAGTTTCACAGTTATATAAAGGTACAGAATAGGCCTAAAAAGGCTCTTAGAAGTTGTTCAGTTTACACCCCTGCCTCAAGATACTAGAATGCAACAAACCATTTTTTTACCATGAGATAGATAAGTGAGAAACCTTATTTGAAATTAGAAACTATTAAGTTGTTGCCATATTGTATTTGGGCAATAGCTACCTGCACTATAATGGAGGGGAGAATTATTCCATGAAACAGAGAATGAACCTCAAGTGAGGTAAATCAATAAGCAGGCTGATCTCAAGCAAGCTCAGCCCTGGCTGAGGAACTGATTCATAATTTATAATTCAAAGTATGTAGGTCTTGGTAATCATCTAGATGGAAAGCACTATTTTAATATAAATCCCACTGAATCTATTATCTATTATTTGGCAGGTACTGAATTAAGTGCAAACTGAAAAGTGAGTTTGACAAAAGAAAGGAAGATGAATGTTTGTGGGTAGAGGAAAGCAGATTGCTGGAAAGGCTATGGTGAAGGAGAAATGGGATTTATTAAAATTAAAACACAGTGAATATTGGTCAAAACCAGCTCTCCTATTCATAGAACCATAGAATTGCTTGGGTGGGAAGGGACTTTTAAGGCCATTGAGTCCAACCCCCCCGCAATGAGCAGGGACATCTTCAAATAGGTCAAGCTGCTCAGAGATTCATCCAACCTGTCCTTGAATGTTTCCAGGGATGCAGCATTCACCACCTCTCTGAGCAACTTATTCCAGTGTTTCACCATGGTCATCATAACAAATTTCTTCCTTATATCTAGTCTGACTCATCTTTAAAACCATTACCCTTTGTCCTTTGCAACAGGCTCTACTAGTAATTCTGTCCCCATTTTTTTATAAACCTCCTTTAAGCACTGAAAGGCCACAATAAGATCTCCCTGGAGCCTTTTCTTCTCCAGGCTGAACAGCCCCAACTCTCTCAGCTTTGCCCTACAGAAGAGGTGTTCCATTCCTCAGATCATTTTTGTAGTGCTCCTCTCGGCTTCCTCCAACCACTCCCTGTCTTTTCCACCCTGGGAGCTCCAGAGCTGGAAAGCATATTCCACAAACAGTGGGACACAGACCTGGAAGCTCAAGCTGCAGTCAGCACAAACTTCTTGATGCAGGGAAAAGCACTCTCTGCAGTGCCAGCACCTGAGCAAATTCAGCACAGAAGCCATAGGTTTCAAGCAGTCTTTAGGCTGCTTCCGCTTGCATGGGAACAGATGGATCACAAAAATTCCAGTTTGCTGCCACCTTTGGCCCTTTTAGTGTCTGTACACAAAACAGCTGCATATGAGCTACTGTGTGACATTCACCTAAGGAAACTTTTGATTCTTCTCTCAAGATTAACCCTAGCATGAGGATGTTTTTGTCCTATCTGTGCTCTGTAGATATTTGCCATATAGATCTAGAAACAGCATTCAGGTATCTAGCTTAGAATGCCTGGTTATTTCTAAGGAATTTCATCCTGTGATCCAAAGGCTGTTGTACAGCTGTGGGGTTAATCACTTAAGTGCCCTTAACTAGATAAATGTTGTTCGTTTGACTTTTAAATTAGAAATATGAAACACCATAGGACCTGGCAGACCAGCAAAAGGTTCTGCAAAATAGTTGTACACTACTGATTATAATAATTCAAAGTCCTTCTGCAAGAGCTATAATTAAACGTCCTTACAGCTGAGTACATTCCCTTTTTCATTTTTTTTAATCCGCATTTTTTTTATACGCTTAGTTTCAATACTGCCTGGGCCAATCCACTCCCCTGACTGATGCCTACACTTCAGCGACGCGCACTGCATGTCAAAAGTCTTTCTCAACTGACACGAGAACAAAACATCTTTCAGGGTCTGCACTGTACTCTTCTTTGCAGTAAGAATTGGAAAGCTGGGCTCTGAACAATGTCTTTTAGAAAACTTCCATTCTATTCTGATCCTATTTCACTGCTAATGTTCTGGATTTGGTGAAGTGACAGTTTCATGTGTTTCATTGCTATAGTAACACTAACAAAGAAGCCTTCCTAGCTTAAAGGAATTTAGAGAAACTGAAGGAGATGGTTATGTGAAAGATGAAATTATAAGTAGATATGAGGAACTTAATCGCTCCTTGGAATTGAAGAATCTTTTAGAATTTTTCTGAATTCTAAAACATATTTCATTCTTTTTATTTTGTAGTGGTCTGATAGTCCGTGTTAGAAGTGAAATGTCCATTGTCCTGGGCCCTTTCATAACACAGGAATCTTTGTTTTGAAATCCTAAGATCACAAAAAGAAAAGTGAAACTTAATATCTGAATACAAACGAGGAACCGAGGGACAAATGGATTTAGACTGAGCATTAATCTCCTGAATCTCTTTATCCACAAGTCTATAATTTTACTCAAAAGCAGTGTGATAAAAAGATCATCGATATTTATGCAAACAGATGTAAAGGAAAAGCTTCTTTTCAATTTTTAATGTTTCTTGTGAAGTTTTAAGAGTGCATAGCTGTTGAAGAGTGCTGTCACTGCTACTGATAACTTGCCTTACTGGTAATTGCTGGTAAAGTCAACAATTCATTAAATAGTACTCAGAGAAGCACAAGGTAGGAGTACAGCTCTCTCCCACCAGTTCTTTGAGGGCTCTTACGTGTAATTTGTCTAGACTTGTTCAATTAGATGTTGTCTAACATCCTCCTCAGTTTCAAATAAACTTCAAAATACCTTTTCACCCTCATGCAATACAAACAAAACTCTTCATCTTTGCTCAAGTACAGACAACTTTTGCCTTTTCTATTCCTTATTAGTACTATTACATTTTTCAGCTGTTAAAAGTCAGCAGTTTTTTGGGCTTTCAATAATTTACTTCTCAAAAAAATAATTCCTTCAAGTTGTCTTAGACACTTTCCTTAGGATGATGCAAATCTCTTCTATTACTCCAATGAGTATAAAGGCAGCTTAGTTGTTGCATAGTTTGGGGAGTTTTCTGAAGGCTAAGGTTGAAAATCCACATCTATTCACTCCATCTGCTGACATCAGTGGTTCTGATACTTGAGGCATTACTTGTGTCTTGTTCTAATGAACAAGTTCTGATTTCTTCTTTTTCTACCCTAATTCCATGTACTGCAGGACGAAGACCGAAAGACCATGGTTACAGTCTTTCTAAGGACAGAAAAAATCCCTTATTTCCCACCACAGAGAAGAGCTTTGATGACAGTCAAGGACTGTGTACTGCTTCCACTGAAAATTTTGGGGGCTTCTGACATTTTTTTTCTCTCTTACTTTGTTTTTTTTGTTTGCTTCATTTTTAATAGAAGGTGGCTTGTATCCTCAGCTGCACAGGTGTTTTAAAAGTTGGAAATGAGCATTCCTAAAAAACCGTGAAATTTGGATTGTAAGATAAAGAATGTTCAAGATCTATAATTTTAAACAACCTTACTGCTGATTAACGAATCTCATGGTATTTTATAGCCTGACACATCCTCACAGGACACAATATTGCTTACAGTAGATAAACAGAAACTTAGCAATAAGAAAATGACTTCATACTTTCAGTGCTGCAATGGTGAGATGAAGATCTAACAAGCCAACAGACCAGAAAGAATGAGAAAAGTCTTCCTATTCATCTTTATATGTTGATTTTTTCAAATAAGAGAGGAACTTGGAAATTAATCTGAAAATATATGGGATCATAATAATAAATGTATCTTATTCAGCTTCCATGTCTCACTATAATGTGCAAGTGCCTTCAGCAGATAACTAGGGTAGTATTTATCCTAAATGCAATTCAGGTTTATCATGAGAACAGATTGCTTTGCCTTATATCCTTTCCAGCCAGCTTCATGGTGGTGAAGATAAATCAGCTCATAATATCAGTGCCAAAGGATTTGCCTTGCCTCCGTTTTATTGACAAATATTTTTTTTACAGGACAGACCATCGTGTGAAATCAATCCGCACACATGACAATTCCTCATGTAATGACAGAAGGATGAGCAACAGCCATTAATCTCTCCTTGTCACAGCCAAGGACTATGCAAAACGATTTTAGAAAGGAAAAAGAAATGCCAGTGGGTCTGGGGAAAGAAGGAAGTCAAATCTACCTCGAATGAAGAATACAGCAGACAAAAGACTGGATGTTATCTCACCTGTGTGAGTTGTGTTGAAATTGTTGCAGTTAATTAGATTACTCAATCCAGAATCCATAGCAATGCATTTATATGACACCAACTGAGTTAGAATGTCCTATCTCAATCAAATACACTCCCTGCAGTGAAGTCAATTCCAATTTATAAGGGCAATGCAAAACCTGTTTCAGGTTATAGAAGTTTTCTTCTTGAGTATTTATTTTCTTCATCACAATCTCAGTTCTTGTTCAATGTTTACTTCATATTTATGTAGCTTTGTAATGAACACATCAAGGATGAATGTTCAACTCATAGAAAACAGCTTTGTCAGGAATACTTCAAATTTTCAGAACAAGAAAAACGATTTTTTTCTGGCTTTGCTTTTCTCAATGTTATCAACCCATGCTACATCCTTAAGTAAACAACATTCACTTTGAGATGTAAGTTTTTTATATCATGTTGGTTTTTATATCGTGATTGGGCTGATACACAATAGGTGAAAGTGAAAACTTGCATTATGGGCACCCAGACACCCTCTGTGGAAATGCCCTTCACATGAGAGGCTGAGATAGTTTCTGCAGCTTCTCACATATGTTCTCCTGCATTCAATGCATATGCACGTGAATGGTAGAAAGCTATTCCATATTACCAAGAGGAGAACACACTCTTTGAAGTCCATTAGGACACAGTCAAGGTATTGGCTACAACAATGCTTTCAGTTTTGGAGTGAAACATAGGAGGAACAACTTCCGCCACCAACAGATTAGTAATCGCAGACATTGATAGAAAAACTGCGGTTGAAACCATGTTAGCAGATGCATCACCTTACTACAAAAGTCTGATCTGAGGAAAAAGTCTGACCAAAGGACACCTGAGGCTGCTTTTTGCAACTGCCCTCAAGACCGGAAGAGGAAAACGGGAGAACATATGGATGAAGCACTGAAGATACAACCAGGGTAAAAGGAGAATGACATCAGCAGAAACAGCAATGAAGAACTGTCACATCCAGGGTATAAGTGATAGACTCAAAAGCAGGAGGGGGATTAGGAATGCTAGGGCTGGAATAAGTTTCTCTGAGATCTGTGTGGGGTTAGGCCATTATAAATTTTTAGCTTCTTCATTTAAGTTGATTCTGTGAGCTTCAAAAATTTCTTTGTAGAAGTCTGCTTAGCTCAGAATAAGCTAAATCTAAAACAAACAGTGACAATGAGGTTAATGAAGTTATCAACAAGCAGAGGGAAATACTATGCTGCAGTGTTTGGATACATCACATCCATAAGAGACAAGCTGAAACTTCATTATTTACTGAAACTCAAAATTCCTGGTCCTTACCAGCAGAGTTTTAATGTTATTCGCTCCACCTTTGTAAACATTTTATTATTTCCAGGTGCAAGAATTTACTTTCTAGCACATTTAAAAGTAGACAAAAGGCATATCTTTTTATCTGTAAATCCCCAAAGTAGTTACAGCTTAAATTAAAGAATCCAAGTATTGATTAAAATATTAAATGCCAAAATAAGGGTGGCAGGTCTATGCAGAGATGTCAAGTGCCTTCAAACCACAGCTCTCAGTAACTAGTAACACTGTCAAGTAAATCTCTTTCACAGTTTAGAGTTTAAGAGATCTTTATAAACTTGAAAAGACTTTTCGTTTATTAGACTGAAGTGCTTTAGATGGCCTCTGACTTTTTATTTTGTGAATTTTTAAAGTAATATACAGAATGTCTAATATGGTTTGTGTTGCCTTAACAAATGGAGGAAACTGGATTTTAAAGAAGCAAGTAAGGTAACTGCCCCATCCAGAGCTTCTACAGAAACTATGATTTATTCCTTTGTTTCTCACCATTCATCATCAACACTCACCCTTGAAGGGTCCAGTCCTTCAGAGGTGTAAATCAGCAAAGCTCCACAGGCTTCAGTGCAGTTATGCTAATTTACAGCATGATCTGCTCCCTTGCTCTTTATTTCTTTTGAGTGTATGAAGCACCTAGGAATGCTGGCAATACTTTGCCGTGACTCATTATTCATCATTTATCTACACTGAACTGTCTTTTTCATCTATTAGTCTTTAAATATTCTAAGCCTTTCCTTATCTACCCATGCTTTTCCTGCTATTTACCTTTCCTCTCACATCAGCAACTAACTCTGTCATCTTGTTATCCATACTCTAATTTTCCAGACCAAATCTCTACACTGGTATTACAAGTGTTCCAGATGCTTAACACAAAAAAAAATCAAATTAATTTTCTTATTAGCAAAAAATTGGATTTTTATAAGCCTAATTATGCTGCCTTATTAATATGCTGCTGCTCCAGCATCCAAGTTCCTTCTGTTAAACAAAGGTTATGTCACTCCTAGGAAAGGCCACTATAGTGAGAAATGTAATCTCACTGCTCTAGTGCACTGCTTCTGATAGTGACCAGTACCTTTTAGTTCACAGAAAAATAGGATGCCTGCAAGGTAGTCCAGAAGTAGAGTCTTCAGCTCTTTTCTGACTGGGTAGTTCTTTTTGTCTTTTTGTGCTCCATTAACTGGAGATAAAGCAGCCGTGTTTGTGCAGAATGAGCAATCCATTTCCACGCGCTCTGTCAGCCTTAAGGCACCAGCCAAGGAATGCAGAGTCCAGCCCAAAACTGCCCTTGCAGGCAGAGTAGGATGAAGCGTCCCAGCGCAGGTGATTCAGAGCCAGGGCTGGAGGCACACGCTCAGGTAAACAGGAGCACCAGCAGCTGGGAAATTCTGCAGGGAGCAAACGGGCCAGCACTGCAGCACAGAGTGAAGGGCAGCTTCTGAGAGCAAGGCCGGCACAACAGGCATAACAGAGCCCGGGCTTCTGCCTCCTGCTGAAGGCATCAAGTCTTGAGAACTTTTCCTGCTCTTCATCTGCAAAGGACTGTCTGGGTTAGTCTGCCGTTCAGTCTGCCACATAAAGCCATCCTCCCTAGAGGGACTGCAGCGTTACTTGTTGGCAGTGTTTAGTGACACCCTCAGAGTGTGGATCCACTGAGAGGAGTCCGATGGTACCTGAAGAGGTGTAACCTCTGCCATGTCCCTGCCTGGCCAGCACATCCCAGCAGTCCTCTTGCAGTGTACACCACTATAATGGCTACTTTTCCTGCTCCAGCATATTCTTCTTCACGTTCCTCTAACTCAGTGCATATGTCCAGGGACATCAGGCTAACGGGCTTTCCAGAGCTTATTTCAAGTGATCCTTTGCAGCTGGGTAATATTTTTTGGTTTATTTCCTAGCCAGCGGGGCTCCCTTATTTTCCAGGTTACAGACTCCTTTTGTTGCAAAAGTCACATTTGCTGGACTATAAATTATTGTCACCCTGAAATGGCAAAGAGCCAAACTTCATCACTCTGCTACTTTAGTTCCTGTGCAAGAAATAATTTTTTAAAAGTGAAAAATTTATTTTTCATCCTTTTTTTTTTTAATTTAATGAGAGGTTGCTTAACAGCTATCATTGTTACAAATAATCCTATTAAGCTTTAGGGCAGCTGGATACACATACTTACCCTCTGCATTTTACTTTCACTGAAATGACATGCTTTTTTTCCCCTTGTGGGAATGCCAGTGTAGCGTGTACTATCTTAGAGCACAAAGCTTAGAAGAACATTCTTCCAAAGAAATGCAATATAAGCTTTCCTCCATGTTTTTATAAGACCTAAAATAAGGAAAAATAGAGTTCTCCTCTGCCATTAAGGCAGAGTGGACTCTCCAGTTAATGTGAGCTTCATGTCAAATCAAAGTCAGAGAAAAGAGGAAGGCTGAGCTTTCTTAGTCCCTCTGTTATACTTGTTGATCATGTTTTAAAATTACCTTGTCTGACCTGACCCAAAAGCAAATTACCTCACGTGCAATAAGGACAATTGAGGAACAGTAGTTCAGGCATGTTAAGATCAAGACACATGGCCGTTCACCAGTGCATTCTCAGTGCCTTCCTTCAGGCTATCTGGCCCTCAAGTAACTTACAGCACTTTTATGCATCGATACTTATTAGCCAATATTGTCACAATGTCTTCACACCGTGAAGAATTAGGACTGCCCAGTAAGAAGGGCAATTACCAGTTCACACTTTTCTGTAAAAAGTCATCCTGTGGTCGTAAGCAAAATTATCACGACTGGGGAGATTTTACTTAATTTAGCTTACTACTAACTGATCTGAATAATTATCAATTTAAGTATCAAAGAGGTGATCAATACCAATTAAATGCTTTGGGAAGAACCTTTCCTGGCTCAGCATGTTCATTTATCTCCAGAGAAACTCTTTAAGCAAGAAGATCAGACAATGTTTTCACCCTAAACAGTTAAATCTAAAGGAAAAAAAACCTGACATCCTTCTTTTTTTTTGATGGAGCCCAGCCCAAGATTCCTGAGCATGGTCTGAGAATACCTTCCATATCAAAGGAATGTGCATGAGTAGCATGGGTAGCACCAGAGACACACTTGGGCTCACTTGGGTACACACTTGGCCAGCCGAGTGTTTCTGTGAGATAGGCCTTGGGATGTGTACAGTCTTTTGCAGTTTTCCATGGAAGAAAAGTTATTATCTAAGCAAGGCTTTTCAGCATACCAATTTTATCTCTGAATGTCTAAATTCTACCTCAGTTCCACTTGGAAAGTCATGATCCTAAGGGCTGGTAGAATAAACCGTGATATTAAATTGCAGTTTGAAACTACAATGAGCTTTGCAAACAGATTTGCCACTTTTCAGAATAATAAGACTGCAGTTTTAGCATACGTAAAAAATGCCATTAGGTAACATTATTTTAAGAGTTCCCATTTCTGTAGCGAGACTGAGTTAAACTCATCAGCACCTATTCATTGGCAAAGAAAAATAAACAAAGACAATACAGCTTCAGCCTGTTTAGTCTCAATTTCTCCTCTGTCTGCCACTTATGCAGCACTAAAGGACTGATCCGATGCCTATTAAAGTCAGTGACAAATCTCCAACAGATTTTGAATGGAGCAAGACTGGGTCCAAAAGTTCCCAGAGATTTCTTCTGCCTAGGTGAACAAGAGCACTTCACATGAAGTGCTGTCAGTGCACGAGGCACTGCTCAAACCCTAACCAGAGAGCTTATTAACGCGTGTTCCCCCTCTGAGTGACAGAGCCAGCCATCCTCTCTGCAAGGCAGCAAACCAAAAATGACAGCACAAGCAGAGGGCTGCTGAGTCCCAGGAAGCCATTTTGTCCTCTTTGCTGTAGCATTTCTTAATTATTTGCATAAGCAAAATGCTCCCTCTGGTTGTCCACTGACAAAGGTATGTGTATCTGTCCTTCACTACTCCAATCAAAGCACTTATGCATGCATTCAGCTATAAGAAACTTCCAGGAGGGACTATTCACATGCTAAAACCCAGATACATAGATTAGATATGGATGATGGCTAAGATGCACACATGGGGAATATTACTGCTAGAATGCATTTCTAATAATAGTAATGTTTCATTTTACAGTACACAGGTATATCAAAAGTAAAGCACTGGAAAATACTGAGATTGATGCCCTTCTTGTTATGATGGAATTTTATCATAGTGGGAGCAATTAATGGAACTAAGCTTTCTTTTTCTCTAAAGCCAAATGCTATTTCTTTTGTGTTCCTATAATTACGTGGGATCTTTCCACTAAGCAAAGCAGTCTGAACTCATGTTTGGAGTCTGTATAGAGTGGGATAAGCAAGAAGATATGTATATTTAACTTCAGTACTTAAAGCCTTACAGTACACCATGGAAGAGCTGACAATATGAGGAGTACTGACCGGAAGGGCACAGCACCAGAGCCTTCCACAGAAACTGCAGGAAAACTTAGACCTTATCATTGAGAAAGAGGCATGGGAAAAAAATAATGTGGAATGCCCTCGAGAAATTTCTTATGATACTTCTGAAACAAAACAACACTGATGTTTCTATTGCCAGAGGAAGAAATGCAAGTCCTAATGTCTAGAACCACATCCACAGGAGTAGCCAAACCTCCACAACCCAAATGCCAGTAACAGAACCTGTCAAAATCCCCTCTGGTGAGCAGCATCTTTCTCCACGCCAGAGGAACTTACAAAGTGCTGTATAACCCACCTTTAGCTATTCCAGGCAGTTTCCAGTACAGTTTTTCGTGTGAAGAATACAATGCACCGTAATAGGGAGGAAAGCTGAAGTAGTGCAGCTCAAAGGCAAAGTTTAGAAGGTAGGTCTGGATTCTTGCTCACCAGTGGAAACAAGTTCAATTTTTTGCCTTGTTAGCCAGTCTATGAACAATCACTGCAACTAGCAAAACATAAGCTGGAGGAAGGAGTACCTGTGCAATAATGACTGAGAGGACAAGAAGTGCACTAAGATAAATTCTGCACAGAATCAATACTGGCAGTGTTCATCTGTACCAGAGAAGGGAAGAATTTGAGAATCACCTCCTGCATATCTTACACAGAACCCAGTGTTCTAAAAGTAAGAGTGAATCAATATCAGCGTGCATCCTTATGAGAGAACAAGGGTTCATATTTTTGTTGTCAGGGAAATTCCTTGGATGGGTAAACCTGTGGAATTGGAAGCGTTACTGAGAAAAAAGTATGTTGTGAAAGACAAGATAGAATCATAAATTTAACAAGAGGTTCTAGAAATAAATGTGCCCTCAAAGCTGCCACTATGACTAATTCAGAATTATAAGTACACAACGCAAAGCCTGTCTTTATTAGAGCCTGGCATCATAAACCATCAGGAATTTCAGTTGCAATAAAAAAAAACCAGAGGGCATGCAGTGAATTTCAAAGCCAGGGTACAGTATGGGATTGATCTGAAGCAGAGACACTGGTGGGATTCCCTGATCAACAACTGAAGTTGGCAGAAGCACTTTATGCCTCTCAGCAGTTGTGTGCAGCAACAGGTGGAGCAGGGAGGAAGAAGAGGCTTTTGAACAACACTCGAGATGGCCACCCTGGGCTCTATTTCTGGCTGCAGCCCAGCAGTCATCTCCCTGCCCAGTGCCCTTTCCCTTGGCACTGCTGCAGCATCAAAGCCCTCTTCTGTCCACTCCTCCCAGGTTTTGCTAACGGTGCTTTGGAAGACACTCAGCACGGCAGAGTGCTGAACTCAGCAGGGCCTTCAAGGAAACTGGTAGGACTCTGGAGTCAGAGGTTGCTCAGTGCTTTTGGTGTAGAACAGGTCAATTACAAAGGCAACATATTTACCCCTTTCTTTTGGACACACAGTAGAAAGAAAAAAGTGAATGAAGCACAAAAATGTTATGGGGTTGGATGTTTTGTTTCCTCATTTCCTGTGGATTCTCTCTGCCTCAAAATATATAAAATAAATGGTAAAATCAAATACCGTAAATACTCAGCACACACACATATTAAAACACAGAATCACAGGAAATATTTCACAGAAAAAACCTCAATATATGGATATTTTAATCTCTCTTCTCACTAAGTGGTACTGGGCAAAACTCAACAAAAGCAAACTATGATCCCCATCTAAGCAACTCAAGTCAGCAATATTTATTAGAAATAAATGCAAATTTTCTGGTCAGTCCTGCTCTCTGATGTTCTAGCAGTGTTTCAAAAATTTTTAGAGGTTTAAAGGGATGGTTTGTGGGTTTGGGTATTCGTGTTAGGCTTTTGTGTTTTTCTTTACTAAGATACTGAATGAGAAAAAAAATAGGGAGTGTGGGAAGGGAAGGTCTAATGATACTCTCCAACAGGCTTCACTGCAGGCTGTTTTTAAGTCAATTTTCATTAATCTGAGCATTCCTGTGGCAGTGTTCCTCAAAAAGTCTTTGGTGACACATAAAACTGGACAACACAAAGCCTATGGAATTAAGACACCTGTGTGTCTATGAATTTGCTCTGTCATCTAGGTACTGGTTGGTTGTTTTGGGGCAGAGACATGAAGGTTTCTTCCAACTTGTTTGGTTTCTTGCTGAGGCCATTTTTAAGTATTCTTGCCTTCAGTCCCCAGTGGAATTCAGTTAATGGTCTCCAGCTCCTCACCTTCTGTGACAGTGATGTCCTCTTACAGTTCCCTGTCCCCAGCTTCTCTCTTGGGATTTTTAACAGGCATTTCTATAAATGTTATAAATGTTCTGAGTGGAGCTTGCAGTATGGAAAGCCTCAACTCTGAACTGTCCTTATGTCATCTGTTAATGTATGGCTGACTAACATATTGCTGGCTCTAAAGTGGCCGATGAAACAGCTGCTAGAACAGCCATCAGTGTTCATTTTTTAGAGTGTCTGTTAGCTCAAGAGTTTACGTACTGGCATTGACATATTAAAGAGAACACATTTTTGTTGGCTTTGATTAATAATTAACTTCTGGGGTTTGTTTTATGAGCTCCATGTGGCTCAGCACTGGCAGCTCTGTACCTGTGCATCTCAGATGCTCACAAATGGCTGATCACAGAGCACTGGCTGCGATCCCTGCAGTTTCAGATCAGCTGCACTCATGGCTTCAGACCTTCACAAGGGCTCTTCTCACCGATCCTATTCTTGCTGACTACTAGTTGGATTTCTTCTGATAGCTCCTGGCAGAGAGAAGCTGTGTGCCTCACAGAAACATGGTGGACACTGACTGCTCCAAGGAGGAGCAGAGCAATTCCAGAAAGATGCCTCATGTGCACTGCTCTTTGTGCTACAGGAAGCTGCCTCTCTCCCATTCCGAAGGCTGGCACTGCTCTGACCTTGGCACAGAAGCAGATGGATCCAGCTGGAACTGGTTTGAAGTGGTCTGAACCCATTTGAAGTGTTTTCATCCAGTTTGAATCAGTTGGAACTGTTTTGAACTACTCAAAACTGTTTTGAACAGTTAAAACTGGTTTCAACCGGTTTGAATCACTTGGATTTGGTTTGAACTGGTCAGATCTGGTTCGCACTGTCTGGGTCTGGTATGAACTGGTTTAAACTGGTTGAAAAATGCCTGCAGAGCTGAGTGCTTATACGGCCTCCATGGCTCCTGGGTGCACCTCTGTGAACACAAGATGCCCTTGAGGCCTGTAAACAGCAACACATCCACCTTTTCTCTAGAGGTGGTGTTGTCTTCAACACAGGCTTTGTCTCTTCTCTTCTAGTTATAAATACCTATTTGAGACTCAAATAATTCACCTCTTTCTGCTCTGGAACCTGTGAATAGTTCTTTGCTTCATTTAATTCACCTGGAAGCCTCTTTCTTTCTAAGCATTGTGCATCAGGAAAGATAAACTTTTGCAATGTTCAAAGTCTCTTTAAATTCTATTACTGTTTTCCAAATTTCTCTGGAATTATTCCACACAAGCAACAAAAAGTAAAAACATCTGTTCTGCTTCGTCACTTCTTCCAAGCAGCAAATAAACTGCAAGCAGATTTCCTATCCACAAAAAACACATTTCCAAGGTAGCATAAGGAATATTTTAAGAACATCATCTAATTCTGCAGCAAAAGCCTTGCATCAATCTGTTGCTTAGGGCACATATGAAGATTTTATTAACTAATGTCTTTAGCTCAGTTTTCAAGGTGGGATCGGATTGAAGATCTCTCCAGATTTCCCAAAGACTCTTGCAGCTCTGCCATGTTTGACTTTCAATAATGACCACCTCTACAAATATGCAATGCAGTAAAATGCAACAACTTCACATCACTGCTACTTGCACTTCTGTTTTTTTCTCAGACATCTTATGTCTTTTCTCACAGAGTGGCCACTGAAGACATAATTGTGCATCTGTACTCTGCCAAGACAGTAACTTAAGCAATTAATAATGCAATTCACATATTTTTCTCCCACAACTAATACCTTTTTGATTATGCAAAAATGTCTCAGCCCCCTAACCACATCCATTCAAGCTTAATTATTCTTAAGCATGTAAACAATCATATTGTAATCAATCTGATTATTCAACTGTTTTTAATTAACTGCATAAGTGATTGCAAGATATGGGTCTTTGCATATAAATCCTTTTCTCTGCCTGTAAAAATAATGAAAACAATAGAGTTGCTGAGCATCACAACTACTAGATTTTTCTCAGCTGTTTAAACAATAGCCAGCATTGAGTCAGGAAATAAGTACATATACAGAAAAACCTATGTCAGGAAACCAGTGGTACCTTGATCTACACGAAGTGCTATTATAATTGAAAAATGGTCCTTTATAATGTGTGTGTTTAACATCATATCCTCATAATACTGTGTTTCATAATACCTTTAACTTAATAGATAAGATATTTTTTCAGTGTTTTTGTTGTTGGGGTTTTAGAACTATTTTTTGGTAATCACTGCTCTTGCTACAAGCCAGTCTCTGGTATTCTGAATGATCCAGCAGTGGCATCCTAGTGAAGACCTACCTGTGCCTCAGTGGATTGAATATAATATGAAATATAGAATGCAATGTTATAAATCAAGAGTACTGCTATGTATAACATTCCAGATCAAAAGAAGCACTATGGAGTTAAAAGAGGTCCCCAGAATGATAGCTAGAATTATCATGAAAACTCACCTACAAAGAGTGAAAAACACTTGCTTATCTTAAACACTAGGCTTGCTTATCTTAAAAAGATTAATAAAACAGGCTACAAAGAAAAGCATATGCAGTCATCAGTGAAGCACTGGAAACTTCTGTCCTTAAGCATAAAACAAAAGCATCAGTCATTTGCTTTCAAGGGGAGCAGTTGCAGAAGAGAAAAGTATTTTGACAAAGGAAAACAATTTGTTCTGTTAGGAGGCAAGTTCTGCACCCTTACTCACCAAATCAATAAACAGTGACACTCATCACTACAGGTTACATTGGTACCACGTATAGCTCTGAGGAAGAAATATACAGAGCTACTGGAGAGGGGGGTGGGTGGGGAATCCCACAAAACAAACAAACAAAATAAATCAAAAAGCTTACCTCATGCTTCAGGGTTAAATCAATTCCAAGGCAACCCTGATTCGGATGGTTGCAAACTATTCTACCTGTGCCAAGCATAAGATTTCTCATACCCTCCTTTATAACATTCAGGGCTGCCCACTGTCAGCCAAGGGACTGATTCATAATTCCCAATTTATGTTGCTGATATTCTTATCACACATTTACTCCAAAGCACTGCCATCAAAGAAAATGTTTGATGAGAGAAAATCTTTTCACTCTGTTGCTCAGAAAAAATAGAACTTAAAGGAAGAAAAATCTCAGGTGAACAGACCATCTTCATTTTTTCTTTATTACTGATTCTTCTACATCAGCTTTTGGAGTGTTTTCAGGAAGATTTCAAAGAGAGAAAAGCATTTCACACACAGGCAAAATAAAAATGAGGAAGCCACTTACTAAATTACAAGTACCAATTTACCCCTCCAAGACTTGCAATGCAACTGCCCTATACTGAAGTGTCACTCTTAAAAGTTCTCACTCAGGTCTCACTTACAGTGTCACCTGAGGTGAACAATCCACAAAACCACCAGGAACAATTACTACCATCTGTCAGACAACTTTCAGCATTCTTCCTGCAAGCATGACCAAAGTGGTTCAGAAGATTTTCTTTATTTTGTTTATTATTTCCACTGCTCACTTTCAGTTTCCTTCTGAAATTATTTTTTAAACCTTCTGTAAATCTTTCCCAGTGATTCACAGCGAGATTATATTTATGGGTATATCAGGCTAATAATATCTTTACTGTTTGCTGTTCAAGTGAGAAAGAAATAGATGAAATTATTGAAAAAGGAGCAATTAACAAAATTGTTTATTTAGAACTTACCTTATTTGAAGGAAAAAAGAAGAGGAAAAAGCCCTCAGTGATGAAGACATGTAACCCCCTGTGTTATTTTGGAGAGGATGTCATACAGATGCATTCAGGACATTCACATATGACCCTAAAGCTGCCTGCATAATAATTAAAATGCGGTGGGAATTAAGATGCTGACTTATAAATTTAAGCTAATAACTGCAATATAAAAGCATATGCCATCACCATATCAGGTCTTGTTTCTACTGCTAGAAATAGATAAAGTTGGCAGATGTGCAAAGGTGGAGGATGAGCAAAATTGTTACAACAGATTTTCAGAGGATGGCTTTGGCAATGGCTTGGCATACACTGGCCTGGAGTGACACCTGGTCCATGACCAGTCTGAATGTCATGTTCAGAGAAGACACTGGATGTTTGTCAGAGGGGCCTTGAATACTTATCTGCAGCTGGAAGAGCCAGTTATAAAAGTGGAGAAGTTTCTACCATTTAACAGCAGGTGACCTCCTACACTGCCGAGCCTGAAACTGGAGTCAGCCAGACTAGAAGAGGAGGACCACGCTGGCCCTAACAGTGTTAATTCATTCAGGCCTAGAGAAATGCAGCCAAAGACAGGCTGAATCTAAAAAAGAAAACTAAAAAGCGTGAAAAGCCTAAGCTCGAAACCTCTGAAAATAAAACAGATCTTACTCCAAGAACAATGAAAAAAAACTTCATCCAAACCTCTCAGAGCCTAAAATAGTTAGACTTGAATATGGTTGGATATACCAGCAATACCTCATATAATGGAAGTGCTGGGGTTTGCTGCTAACTGCTTCACAGATCCTTGTTGTCTGAAGCCTGACCTCACATTTTACAGGCTACTCTGCACAGGCAAAACGAAGTGTTTAATAAAAGCTTGGTTTGGTTTGGTTTGGTTCTGGGGGTTTTTTTTGCTGTCCTATCTCAGGTTCCTATTTATACACAATGTAAATTTTGTATACAATGTTATGATAATGTAAGCTATCAAAATGTTAGAAGACAGCGGAGTCCAGAGACGTGTAAAATGAGACTTTCTGGAGCATTTTCAGTCCTAACTAAAAACAATGTGGCACTGGAATTTTCTGTGGGTTTTCCAGTTAGCCACCATTTAGTGCAGCCATGCCACTGCTGTTTTGGTGCTTCCCTCTTAGATCAAGTTACTGTGTGCTTAAGAAAGACAGAGAAATGCCTAAAGAAAACTTTCGCCATTTCTTTGAGTGACAGCAGTAATAATTAATATCTCTGTGCTTCACAAACAGTGAAATCAGATGCATGGTTTATCAAGAGTCTGTGTATGTAATTTTTCCATTAACGATTCTGCAGACAGAGCATTGATAATTGTGCCTGTGGTGAATCCCAATGAGGCGTATTTGCCTGACATTGTTGCAGAAGGAGGAAAATGAATATATGCATTTTAAATTTTTATGATTACGTTTTTACTGAAGTGTGGGGGCCTGAAGTTTCATGAGTGTTTTAATGCTGTTGGTTCCACTTAGGAGAGATGACATGTTGAAATGTGACGTGATGAATGCTTCCCAGGTAATTGGAATTCAGTCAACAACAACACTGGGCATTGTCACAGGTTTTAAATAAAAAGGTTTATCTTCCTCTTTTATATTATGGGATATGATGCATCATATTATACAACATCATGATCCTACATGACAGCCTCTCAAACAGAAATTTTGAAAGTTTTCTTCACTCTGCACACTCCTGAATTTGGATCACAAGAGCACATTTTGAAGGGCCTGCATATGCAGTCAATACTTCCCAATTCCCTTGCTCGCATGAATGGCCACATTAATTCCTGGTACAACTCTGATGATTTGTTCAGCATTTCAGCCCCCTCAGGGAAGAATTTGAGTCCCTGTTGGTGCTATTTACACTCACTGTTAGTGCATCCTTCCCGGGAGCTATTGGAAGGAGAAGCCACAAAAGAAAAGAAGAAAGGACATTGTGCAAAAACTTACGGCAGAAGTTGAGAGCACTGCATAAACTCAGGGGGTTGTCATGGGAAACACAGCCTGGCACTCACTGATTCTTCCAGTAAATGAATTTCTTTCCTATTAGGACAAGGAAACAACTAAAGGTGAGTTAGCTGTCTGGGAAGAGAGAAGACTCTGCTGCTATTGAAACCTTGAATCATATCTCAAACAAAATTAAAACTGAACTAAAACAGGTACTGAAAACTGAAGGTAAATTTTCATGTTCTCCACCATATAGTTCCTATCCATCACTGATGAAGATGTACTGAATTTTCTTCCAGAAAATGTTGACCTGAGTTTTCCTACCTGCTCTTCTTTAGGCAGGGAACAGCTGTCTTTCTGAATATTTGTTTGTACTTCAAAGATGAGGAGCCCAGGGTGGGGTTGATAGATCTGAGAATGGGATAAACTACATGCCCCTGATATTCTACAAGAGTTTTTTCCACAAATATTTTTCTTTGGCTGGACTATTCAAAGGGTAAAATATAATTTAAAGTTAAAAGACCAGAAAGAGACCTAAAAGCCCACCACTGTTCCACACCTCATGTTTCTTTTGAGCAGAGGAAAACAAAGTTTCTTCTATGCCATAGAAGATCAAAAGTTGAGACATACCTTTCAGTCTAATGCTTTAGATGTAAAACTAAGCTCCTTCTGATAAGGATACCAGCTTTAGCTATAAATTTTGTCCTGCAAATGCAGCAAAATACCACTAAGGCTTCTCATCTCTGCTTGCCAGAGCTTTGACTGTAATAATTTCTACACTCCAGTGTAGATGTTGAATTATTTGTAAAGTCTAACTTAGACTCTTATAGCCACCTTCTGACCTTTAGTTAAATCTAAAAAATTGCTACCAGCTGAAAATGATTTGGTGGCTTGAGTAGCAAGACTGGATTTGGGAACAAATATCTGCCTAAATCCTGCCACTGGAGATAGATGCTTCTGCAACTCTCAGTCTGAAAAGACCATGATAATCCAATCATCCTTAAAGATTCTGTTTCATGTATCTCTCAAGCTCTAGTTGCCTCTTCATCTGTACAAGAAGACATTCCTTTCTGTGAGAGAATGTCATGCACAGTGAAAGATGCTTGGTTTGTTTTAACCATCAAAGCTCACGTGCAGCCAGTCCTGGTACCTATTTCACCTTGACTGAATGTCTGGTTCCTGGGCATCTGATGCAGCAGGAAATAAGTTACTTTGTAATCCATATTTGAAAAAACAGTGTACGCTCCTGTCTTCTTTATGTCTTCATGAAAATGAAATAAGCAAAGGGAGATTTCTAGCAGAACCCTGAATTTTGTGGGCACAATCTGTAACCTTTTAAGGTGCTCAGTAACATGACAAGGGGAATGAAAAGTTTCTGCCTCTGTTGGTGATACTACTTAGCAGACAGACAAGAAACAGCAACCAGTTCTCACACACCCATATCGCCTATCTTACTTTCTTCCTTTCTTAAGCTTATTTTTAATAGTTCAGAAGTCCAGGGTTATCTCAGCTTTCTGTCTCCACCTTCACTTCCCCATATCATGAGGAAAGCACCTGGAAAGAAAGACATGGCAGGGATTGGGGCAGGATGCTGTGGTAAAAAACGAATTTTTCTTCCCTTTACATGGAGCATAAGTCATTAATTTTTGATGTTATGAGATTAATCTGTGCATGAAGTAGAAAACCCACTGACTGATATTTCTCTGGAACAGATGTTCTAAATTCCAAGCAGCAAAGAAAATCTCTGTGCAAAACAAAGGCAATCTGGTGCCCTTCCTGAAAGGTTAAAACACAGTTACAATTCTTAGTGTTCCTGGATGTTGGTCCAACCAGTCCATATGTGGTCCAATCACCTGTATGTTAGGACCATATTCTCAACACAGTCAGCCACAAGACTAGTCAGCAGAGCTTTAGTTGTTATTTTGTTGGACTGGAGTTTAAACCTCGGTTTCCTGTATGTGAATATCATCATAGAATTTAGTGACAGAGTGGCCTGAATAAGTAGGGTCATAGTATTTAGTTTGATAATACTGATGCCCAGTATCTGTGGTTTGACAACTAAAATGGGCTTGGAAAATCTGACCTTCAGCTCTCCCACTGACCCACTGTATGATTAAAGCCAAGCCAAACAAGCTCTCTGTGCCTTAATTTCCCTGCATGCCAGTAGGATATAATAATTATTTCTCTACTTATTAATTTAGATTGGAAGACATTTTTTGTGGTTTGTTTGGTTTGGTTTTTCCAGAAAGGAACATAGCTCACTATTTCTCTAAACAGCTTCTCAGTCCTGGCAGGAATTCCTTGATGCCACCCTTCTCAAGATAATAATGACAAAACAAGCATAAAGTTTTCTCTTTTCAAACCATGCATTCCCTGGGATGCAGTATGGTTTTCTGCTGGCCAGCCTAAACTAGGCAGTATCAGGCCAGATGGAAGGCCCTCCACCTCCAGAGACTGCTCTCCACACACAGAGCTTCCAATGCTCTGGAAGCATTTGGAGACCCCTCTGTCCTTTAGGCAAGCAACATTGAAGCCCCTGTGGGAAAAATTCTCTCCTGCCTGTCAATTTGAGCACGTGATGCTGTCACAGAGTAGGTGGGACACATTAGGCACTGAGCCCAGCCACTGGGCATGGCAGCACATTCCCACGACACGTGATATGATCTTGAGTCTGATGTAAGATTCAGGGCAGAGCAACATGTTTCCCTGAATTGTGCTGAGTGAGATGATCCAGAGCAGGGATGGAGAGATGCCCAAGCACCAGAGTAGGCAGAACTGATGTGAGAACAGGTCTGAGAACTCTGCAAGGGCTAGAAAAACCAAAAGTACAAAGGCTGTACTCTACAGTTTGCACACCCAGAGGGTCTAGGTTGATAGTGAATACCAACACCTTTTGAGACTAGAACAATCATTTATGTTATTTATATTATCACATACTGCAGCAGCACCTTATAAACGGTCAGAAAGATTTTTACTTTGTGCAAGCTGTGATATCTGTGTTTAAAAATCAGTTCAAGTATATTTAAAAGCGTAACAGCAAAAAATGGGCTTCTTAGAAACAGAACAGGCCACTGTGGGGGTAAAGCAATACAGAAAAATATTATTTATATGATTTTCTTTCCCGGCTCATTCCAGACGATTACAGTGCCAATTTGTAAACCACTATAAACCACTATAAAACTGAAGTGCCTTAAGAAGAGAAAATTAGTTAAGGAAAAATGTGGCTTTCAAGTACAGGAGCAGGTAAACTACTTCCAAATCAAAAGTTCAGTTTAATCTGAAAGGAAAACAAATCCATCAATGTCTATTCAATTTGCACTAAAGCCTAGAGGGACACTCAACTCAGTTTCAACTGTGTCTATATATACGCTGTTTAAGTCTTAAGCTCTCTGTTTTCTCAACCTAAGCTTTACACTTGGCTAATTTAATTTTCATTTCACACATCTGTGCATGTCTAAAAATTGTTGATTTTTTCTAGCAGACCTTTAGTTATTCAGCTTTGTTTTGGGTTTTCTTGTATTTGTTTATTTTTTGTCCTAAATGCCAAGATATTTTTCGCTTCACTTAACACTTGATAATTTTAGCAACAGTGATGATCCCACAGTGAGGTTGTACAAAAAGGCACATGGGCAACTTCACGATAGCAGACCTTTCTTTACAGTGGGAAACTGTAGAAGTATATTCCCACGACCTGTGTTGGACCAAAAAAGCTGTTACCAAAAAAGCTGAACAATCTCAGTTAGCAGCCAAACTGGGACAAGTCACAGGAAAAGAGAAATGTGGGAAATCAGTGCTTGACTTTGCTGTTATTATTCAGTGTGTTTCTCCAGCAGTAATGGTCTGCTTTATAAAACAAAGCCAGTAAAGTTGTACTGGGTTTTTGTGAACAGGTTTTGGTAGCAAGGGGCTGCAGGGGTAGATTTTGTGAGAAGCTGCCAGGAGCTTCCCCAGTGTCCGACAGAGCCGGTGCTGCCCAAGGCTGACTCTGTGAGCAGTGGTGGTAGAACCTCTGGGATTCCTTCAGGATCTGATCCCTGGCTCCTTGCTCACTTTCTTCTGTATTCGTCCTGGACTACCTCTCCTTGCTTCCTTTTTGCCTTGTTTTGTGCTACATTTGTTTCATTTTATTTTGGTTGTTGATATTGTGAGATTCCTACATGGACAGAATCTCCCACCAAGCTGAGTGCAAGTTTCCATTCCCCCTTTTAATATCTGCTCTTTACACATTAATTAGTTACTACATGCTGGTGTGCCCTGAAGTCCCTATGTAGAATAAGCATCCTGTAGAGACACAGATGAGGTTCTGAAGAAAAGACTCCAGAACTAATCCTACTTTTTCCCTTAGAGAAGCATCTTAATCAAACTCTTCTGTAGTGCTAGTGAAAAAATTCAGGTGTTCTTATTCTGTTCTTTTACCTTTATATCCTTTTATTTATGAATAGATATACTGTAAAACTAAATAGCCAACCGAATGCTGTGAGTTTTGTTTAAAAAGGAGAAAAAATGAAAAGGAAAAAACAAACAAGCTATGCCACTGAGAATGTGAAAGTCTTGGAAGTTTTCTACACATTGAAGTTGTGTCAGAGCCATCAGTCCTTCATGTTCCCATTCTTTCAAAACTCTAAGGGGGGAATTTACAGAAAACTAATATTAGTAAGAAACCCCAGGCCTTTTTTGTCCTTTGTTCTACAGTGTGAAATTACACTTGTTTTGTTGAATCTCTAGCAGTTTCACTCTGCTAATCCATTACTGCACAAGAGGCTGTAGAAACTACCAAAACTTGTGATCTCACTTATTCTTCACCACCATTTACTCAGAATTCTAGCAATGCTTTTCTTTCAGTCTCAAACTCAAGCACAAGAAATGTTTTTTGGCCTGGTTATGTGTGATGGTGTGTGCTATGTATCGTCCATAGGCCTCCCATAGTCAGATTTCTGATGAATAGTTATGGTACCCAGGACTTCTTATCCCAGTTTTCCCCTTCCTTTCCTCTGTTCCCTTGGTTCAGAAATCCCAGTAAGAACCACCCATGTTCCCAAAACAACTGTGGTCAGAAAATCACTGACAATCCTCATCCTAATCTATCAAATCTGGCAGTCATTGTACTTTAGTATGGAAAGGGGCACACTGGAACCACCTGACAATGCAGCAGGCTAAACAAAGGTGATATTCATGCCTTACTCTGGAAAAATCTGCACTTGTTGTAAAATTGTCCAAGAGCCATGAGGCACTCAGCTGAAGGCTAAAGGTTTTGTTGGTTTGTACAAACTGTATCTCTAATGGTATAAAACCTTTCCAGAGCAGGGCTGAGTTGAAAGATTTAATTCTGTCAAACACTTCCTTGAAGTGTCACAGGCCGAATAATAATCCAAGTGTCTGAAAGAGGATATTTTTTCACATGCCTAATATTTTAAAGTAAAAGCAAGTGGGAAGAGGAATGGGTTTGCCTCTTCCACTCAGATCAATGCTTTTAAGCACTTTTTTATGCAGGGAAAAGAAAGAGCAACATTCTTAGTGTTTCCAAAATAACTGAAAAGTCACCTTTAAGTAATTTGTGTCCTTAAGAGAGATGCTTGATGAATTTCCTGTCGTTTTCTGCTTTGCGGCAAATTTTCAGTCAGTGAATGAGTTTTAGCTTCTCATATAGAGTCTAGTGACGAAACTTAGTGTGGGTGTACACACTCTGTAAATCAGCTACAGAGCTGAAAAGCTCCAAGTCAGCCTTAAGAAATATTTGCAGTAGAGAGGGGACTTGATTACATGTTGAGGAAATCTATTTCTTGCAGGTTTTTAGATGATATTTTATCTTCTACATGCCCGAAGACATTGCCAGCAAGTGGAGAAATAAGCAGAAGCTAATTTTGCCCGTTTGATGGCTTGTTGGCTCATGGCTTGCCTGAGAGGCCATATTCCCCTTCCCTGCAATCCTGCAGCAGCTCTCCCATGGTCGATAACAAGCAATGGCCTTATATTACCTTAAAAACAAAGAAAGAATTCAGCTCAAAGTCTTCACATTTCTTGTCCACATATCAGTAGGTCGGGTGCTTACCTCACATCTGAACAGCAAAGAAGCTTGACAATTAACATGCAAATGCTGTGGGTGAATGAATTTTTCCTTTTGCCTTCCTGACCCCTTGACTGAAGCAACCTAAATGAGAGCTTGTATTTAATCACAGAGGAGCTCCCTGAGGAGAGAGTGTAACCTCTGATACTCTTCCTGCCAGCAAACTAATTAGGTGTCCCCTTCACAGTGGAACAAACAGAATGCTTCATTCATATCAGGAGGCTTTCACAGATCTTCCCCCTGGGGCAAAATTTCTTTAGAAGGGCTCCTGTCCCTCATGCATTGATTTGCAGTCTAACAACTTGGAGAATTGTTTTACATGGATTGATCTTGTCATGTATTATCCACCTCGTATAGCGGAGCTTCTGACAAGGTTTCTAAATGGTACATCAGACGGCCCATAAAGAATCTTAACACAACAATCCTGACCTAAGGGGAAAGGTAGAATTAAAAAAAAGGAAAAGATAGGATCATTTTTATAAATTTTGAGACTCTTGAAGTTATATGTTCAATATGATTGAATGGGAAAATGCAGGAAGATGACAAAATTATGGAAAATGTGCTTTTTGATCTAAAGGAATTTTTCATAGTGAAATATTTTTAAATTTTATTCTAAAATCATGTGACTTGAAAAAGAAATTCCTTAGGGCAAGACTGAAAGGGTTGGATGCTCCAAAGTGGTGCAGTACTATTGAATACTCAGAGAAGTAAGAATTTCTTTGTATCTCTGTCCCACCCCATGGTCGCTCCAGGCCAGATGACACTGACTGGATATGGCTGATTTTGGAGAGGATTTCCCAAGCACCAGCTGGAACAGAGTGAAGCTCTTTGCCTTCTTCAGAGTTTCAACTGCTATGAATACACTCAACCATAACTAAGTTTCTCATTAAACTCCTAAATTTATTTACAATACAGTTTTCTATTTCAATCCACATTTTTGAAGCAATCAGTGGGTCACACATCCTCTCTGTGAACTGAAGAATTTTGATCCCTGACAGACAGTGAAAAGTATACTCCTGATGAAGATTTCCAAGCCTAGGAATGTCAGCAAGATGAAACATTCACTTGCTAGGGGATCTGACAATAACTCAGATCTGGCCACTTCGGTCTGGAGTTACCCTCTTTAAGACCATCTTTATGAAGCAAATGATTCTTTCAGTATCTGAGAAAAAGGAGGAAGTAATGAAAATTTCATTAAACTGAGTCAGCATGTTGCTTTTGGCTCCATTTTTACATGGAAGATGCACACATAGTAGAGTGTCTAACAGCTTAAATAAACCCTTAAAATGTCTGTGCTACCTCCATTGGTTGGACATAAATGAAACAAGGCATTTGGGTTCCCCAGTGACTTCCTGTTAAAACATGTTATCAGTATGTCTGTTATGGGTATTTCCCAATGACTTAATTAATGCTGTTTTGATCCTAAAAAAACAAGCTGAGCAGTGCTTATGTAGTTGGCAATGAAAATCAGGTTGAAAAATTTTTATTAAATTTTCTTGGGTTTTGTTTTGTTTTGTTTTGTTTTGTTTTGTTTTGTTTTTTAACAGGCAGTATTTCCTCCAGGTTTTGTTGGGGGTTTTTTTCAATATTATTTTTTATTGTGAGAAGTGAGTTTTAGATAAGCTGCCAAGGTGCCTCATGGGAATTTCAAAACTGACATTTCACTTTTCTAACTTCCTCTGTGGGGCAGATTCCCTGCTGCC
>VZRQ01010885.1:372492-607257 GCA_013397975.1 Machaerirhynchus nigripectus
TTTTTTTATGTAGAAGGCTCGGTTTCTCTAAAATACCTTTGAATATTGGCTCCAGCAGAGCTAATTTTATACCCATATTGCTTTCTGTCTGAAGCACCTGCCTTTAGTTCAGACCTCATATTTTTGTCCGTGTTACCAACCATGCACTGCTTTCCAGTCAAGAGTTTTACATTTTCATTTAATTTGGCTAAACATTTATTCATATTACATGACCAGATTGACAGAGAAGACAAGAGCATTCAAAGTCTGCCTAAAATGAAATTTCACAGATTCCGCTACCAGAATGAACTGATTTTACAAACATTTAAAATAGCCACCTGTCCATGTTGCTCTTTTTCTCACACATACAACTAAAAGCTACAAGAAGTAATTGGTAGAATTATCTCATGTTTTTTTGCTACATTAAATCCAAGTGTAAGACATAATCGGTTTAAGATAACACTTATGCTAGATAGCAGATTTAAAGTGGAAATCCATAACAAGTTAAGGATTTTCTTTAGATAAATACCATGTTTGCTACAATGTACAAAAAACAAGGCCAAAATGCACAAAGGAAACAGGGCTGCTGCAATATCTGCAGTTTTTTGACTGATTCAGTAATTTGTCCTGAATCTCCTGGCACATCATATTGTGTTTAATCAGAGGCAGAATTATGTTCCTACCTCTCTGAGACTCTGCAGTCTCTGACTCGAAACTGAACTGTCTGTATTAACTCAGATTGGCTTTTCCTGACATTCTGCTGGCTGAATCTTTGATAATTGGCTCAGTCTCATGCAAATCCTCTGAAATTTGCAGAGAGCCTATATGAGACTTAACATTATTCTAAGAATGAAAGCCTGCTTCCTAAACCTCCTCAATCAATACAGTTTTCATGAATACTCAAAACACATGGAACACTCGGAATGATGGGGGATGGGGAACAAAGCACGCACAACACAACAGACTTTTATTATCAGCCCTTTTTACTCATATTTATACACAAGTCCTAAATATAGGTCAACTCCTGTCATGCAGAAAACCCAATAATACAGTCAGTTAAGATTTCATGAGTAGATTATTCCCACTTGGTTTTCCTGCCTTCCTTTTAAAGGTTGAAGGAAGTGCAGGAGTGCTTTTGAGGAGAGGGAAGGCATGGGGATTTGGAGTTACTCTGTTTCTACACTGTTCATTTAGTCAGTATTTATAAATGTCACTTCTGTCTATTGGCATTTGCTTCTCTTGAGCTGCTGCAAATGAATTACAATTGTTTTAGATGCCATTCAGAGACTTTAAGAATAAATATCTACATGTATCCCACACACAATTAGGCATAGGCATTTCTCTTTTGGATACAAAATTAAATACCTTCTTGTCTTGGTGCACAGGGATATCCATCATGAAAATAAACCAGTCAACTGTTTGCTATCAGCTGTAACCAGATGGCTCAATTGGTGCGAGTGGCCCAAGAGTAACCTCTGCTGCTGTGGGACAGAGCTGCCCAAAGAATTACTTCACAAGGAGCATGGTGGAGAATGAAGAATGGATGTAGTTAATAGGGAAATTGCCTAGTGAAGAGAAACACAGCGATGACAAAAAAACTCTGACTGTTGTCTAAACACCCTTTTTTCCAAATTGTTAAGTCACTGGCAGGGACAAATGCAAGGCATCACTGCCCAGCTTCTTTGATTAAGCCATATAGCATTCAGTAGAAATCCTGCTGTTAATGTGTGATGTATAATCTATAGCCAGGACATAATCATATTCCATTTTATATGGAACACCCTATTGTCTTTGAGTGAAAAAAGTTAATTTATATTCCACCAACCTTTTGGTTACGCATGTGTGTGCATCCAGTTGCTCCAGGCTCCAGGTAAATGATACAGTCTAGACTTCATGTAGTTCATCAGATCAATATTCTGTCTCATTACATGGCTGGAATTCGCGATGTCCTCCAAAGTCCAATTTTATTTCTTTCACCTCTCAAATTAAACACTGCCTTAAAGGTTTGCTTGATGGATTACTCTGTTTTATCTGATGATGGTCTTCAAGGCACATGTGGCAGTATATCTTATCCCATTAGTAAAGATCATTAGCTGCAGCATAATTGCCTCTCTATGACACATAATAGTTTCATCTATTATTATCGTTCCTGTCCTGTAATTCAATTTCGTGATTATGGTTTAACAAATCAAGGGGCACGGCAAACAATATATTTTAGCCATCATTTAAAGTAAAGTCAAGTTGCTGGCAAGATACATAGGGTGGTGCTACAAGTCATTTTGTGATTTGACTCTTTTGGATTTACTGAAAAATTCTCCATTCTCTCTCATATCCTAACACAGAAAAATACTGAATCCAAAGAAAATAAAAGCTATGCATGCCCTTCCTTGCATTCAGTGGCCTCTTGTTTCTTTAGGACAGCATCTGTACCCAGCTGGGGCCTTTCCAAGCATTGAGGGTATCCCTTGTTTCTAGGGGATCAGGGTTATGAAACACTGACACTATGTAAGAGTTGCTGGTTAAAATTTTCGTAGAGGACACCTATTCCATAAGAATTTACTTAACACTCTATCCCACTTAAAACTTACAGGAGAAACCTTAAAATTTGCCCCAACACTATCCCATAAGGAGAGAGGAGAGCAAGTAGAGGGAAGTGTTCTTGCCCTAGAGCCAATATCCAGAAATACATATATATATGTATATATATGCATGCATACTGAAAAATATCTTTCTTTCTTATTTGAAGAAAAAGCTTTCTTTTTGATTTGAAAATATATATTTTCAAGTACTCACTGAGCACTTACACAAGCACACATACCCCAGGAGACTGATATCTTCTCGCATTTGTAACTTACCAGAGGTTTCACCTGCAACAGTGTTATCCCATAATTCTGAGGATCAGTTTTGGGTCATTTCTCTGAGGCCGTCAGCCTTTGTCACTGCTTAACAAGCAGACCATTAAACCATTTCCCTATCTCTTAGTCACTTGGTTTCATTGAATAATTATTCTTGGTTCCAAAACCTGTAATGGATGCTTTATCTCCTCTCTAGTGGCCATTCAACAGAAAATATGACGCATAATTAAGAACTCTGGGGGGAAAAGAGAGAGAAGAATTATTCCCACTATGTAGATGATTTTTAATGAATTTTATATGAATATGAATTAATATGATTTAAAACTAATTACCAGAGAGACATTAATTCTAACATACCTAAGTAAACCCTGGTAGGAACATTGACCAGCGATTACTGGTTATCAGTAGTGCTGATGTTTTTATTTGGGAGGGAAGTGAAAATAAATGTAATCAACCAGGTGGGAAGCTTCTTGAAAGCAGGTGAAAGCTCTCAAATCTGTTGAGGAGTAACTGTGGAACTTTGTTGCATTGACAGATATTGCATTTCCTTCCTGCCTGCATTCATATTTGTCTTATATCCAAGGAAGGCTTTAGGAACATGCAGCTGAAAGGAAAGGTGATTTTTGTGAGGGTGGTTCTTGGATGATTGATTGAATTCTTGAAAAGCATTTTGTCTGGCCTTTGGAAAGCCATTTATTAGGGGCCATTTAATAGCTATTTATTAGGAGTGCTAGGTTTACTAAGAAATGTTTACATTTTAATACCATACATGCTGATTTGCAAACATATGTGACAAAGAGTGATTCGTTTTCCCAAAGCTGTCACAAAGTTTGGGCATGGTTCCTACACTTAGGTACTGCCACTTCATTTCCTTAGCCAGCTGAGAAGCCTGATCTCAGTGATGGAGAGTATTCCATCATGTAAATACAGTGGAGGTAGGAAATGTAAAATTTCCCATGTCCTAATTCCTGGGCAGCAGATTTTATAAGCAACCTCAGATACTCAACTTCCGGAATTATTGAACAAGTTACTTTGTAAACCTGGGGATCCCAGGCCTTTCATTACCTTTAATTTTAAAATAAGCCTCTAGATACATCGTCTTAGAGTCCTGCTCCAAGTGTGAGTTTATGGCAGCCCCCCAAAAAGAAGACTGTAGGGAGAACTCTTTTTATATCCAGAAATTTATAGTCTTTCACAGACAACTGATAATTATGAGGAGTTTTTCTCTTAAAAAACTTCTTAAAAATCAAAAAAAAAAATTGAAATATCAATTACCTGTACAAAGGAGAAGTGTCTTTTCTGCCTGAGACTGTACTGCCTTAATTTCCCTTAGGGCTCTCAGCAGGATTCTGATATTTCTATCTGAAAATCCCAGACATTACTAAGATTTTCTGATTGTGAGCATGTGCGGTATCTTTTCCTCTGGGGTTATATTAGACTTCCTGCACTTGAGTATCTCCAGGTGCTACAGTAAAAGTGGTTATGCTCATTCTAATAAATGGCAACAAAAAATAGGTCCTCAAGTCCAAGGAATTTCAGATTGTAGCCAGTTCCATTAAAGGATGGATAACTTCAGCCTTGTTAAAAGTGGACTACTGCAATCATTTCACTGAGGTTGCTCTGTGAGATAAGGTGAGGAAATTAAGCCATTCCCAATTAAGAAGACAGAATGGTGTACATTTTTGCAAAATAAAATCAATATCTTATGCACCTTCACATTAACAGCTAATCAATTATTACAGTGTCACATAATAAAAAGAAATTTATTCTATTCAGTAAGTGTTTTTTAGTGCTGGCAATATTGTGGAAAGACATTCCCATGGATAGTTTTCCACATACTGAAGAATAAAAACAATCAGATACCTTATGTGAGTTGATTGCAGACAGACGTTTGCCTGGAATAGGTTATCAGAGTTTCCATCTGTAGAAGCTGGAAAATACGTGGACACACTTTGGTTCAGACACTAGTTGAAATAGAAACACCTGTGTTTGGTTTTTCTGCCTTCAGGGCAGGAGTAGAAGGAAACAATTCAGTAATAATCATTTACAAAGTGGCTGGCCAAGTTTAGCAAAGGTCATTGGGTGGTGAAACTCGTGCTATGAGTGTATATTGCTGACTTCAGGCTAAAGGATTTTTCTTTCACCTGATTTAGGGCTTTGGTGTCAGTCTATATCATAAGTGAGGGGATTTTTTTCTGCAGGCAGAGCCCTGGCAGAATACTGTGGCTCTGACTATGAAAATATGCAGGTTAGAAAGCCACTGGTGCTTCTGTATAAGTGCTTATTGGTAGGGATAAAGATTTTTATTTCAGGCCTCTCTGCTTTCTGATTTCAGGGGCAGTGTTAGCTAGCACTGATTCTGAAGAAGGAAAAGACCCTATAGTCACACATTCTCTCGAATGAAAGATCACAGAAGGTGTGGGAGTTCTTGTGACCTCTGCTGGAAATTCATCTTCACTGCTGCTCCTGCTTCTCTGTTCTCACCTCTCCCTGTCTGCATCTCCTGGGGTCCTTGAACAGATACTAGGAAAGAAGGGAAAGAAGGCTGTGTTCTCTCACTGTTACCTTAGAGTGTTGATAATTACCACCGGCTCAAAGGCCAAACGCTCCTGTAAGCACAGGGAAATGAAATGTTGGAGTTCAGTGTGAGGGAGCAGGTGAAAGCACAGGAGCAGTGAAACAGCAGCTCTGGGCCAACTTGAAGCTTCAGTGAGTTTGTGGGTCCTGAAACACTGACCTTAACATCTCATGTCAGGGAAATCTTTCCTTAGAAGGGGAAATTGAATATACCTATCAAATTGTTTCTACATGAATAACCCTTTCTGATTCGTGCCTTAGAGGGGATGCTGTGTTTGAGGCACTAAGTGTGCCTTCGTGCTCAAAAATCATGAGCTGTCTGATATTGCTTGGAGGAGTTTTTACTCCAGCTAGAACTAAATGAGAAAATGGTTTGCCCACAAACCCTCAATGTAGGAACAAACCTAAGCAAGTCAATGTTTACTGAGACTAGCATAGATTTTGTGCTCTCATTGTGGAGAGCTTAATGTTTTAGCAGTTTCCAGCAGCCTGAAAAGTCTTCTCCCACTGCACGGTTACAGGCTGCCTCGGAAGGATCTGTCTGCTGTGGTGCTGTATTTTGTGGCATGCCTCAAGCTCAGAGATCCCACTTGAGCAAGCTTATGCTGTGGCTGAAAGTCAAGCTTTGTGTGGCAGCTTTTGATTGAGAAATATTTCACCTATTTCATCTGTGTTAAGGATGGCAAAAAATCAAGCCCTTCCACGCACCCTTTATAAATCATCCTGGCTAACACACCAGTAAATGTGTTATCAAAAATGCAACACCTATTACTGTGAATTTCAAACAGCCAGCACTGTAAGCCGAATCTGAACCCGTGAGGAAGGTATAAATTGATTAGACTTTTTGAGAAGCTATAAATTACAGGAAAGCAAGACGAATATCTTTAAAGGGTTGACAACAAAGAAAAGAAAGATGATTGAACACAAAAATGCTGGGCTAAACCACAAATAGCTTGCTCCTGAGAGAACAAGTGTAGTGAAAACTTTGCTGGCTTTGAATAAGGGAGGAACGATGAAGAAAAAGACCTCAGTGGATTAGAAATATAGGCAAAGAAGGAAGACTAACACCCTTGATAATATAACACCCTTAAATAGAAAAATAATGAGGCAAAATGAGTCATTATCATTAGTGAATATTTAGCTGGAAGAAAATGACAACTAGTACTATGCCAACTTTATTAACTTGCTCTCCTCAGCACCTTATCACCCCCATCTTCTGTGAAAACTGAAATGTAAATTTAACTTAAAACTTTTAGATTGGGGTTTGAAAAAAGTCATGTGGTTATGAGATCGATGTGTAGGTTTGCAATAGGGTCTATTTTAATGTCCAGCTATTGTCACCTTTCATTGTATCTGCAAGCCTGCAGAACCAATGAGTAATCACATACTATGCAATAAAAATGTAAGAGAATTTTCTTGTTGTGAAAAGGCTCCATATGGAGTGATGAAGAGAGAGAGCTATAGAGGTGTTTTCTCTAAGTAGCATAATGACCCACCTTGGATGGGAGCTCCAGTTCTCAGAGGCTCAGAAATCACAACTTTTGGGAAATCATAGAAAAGAGGAGGCACACAGAGGAGGAGCTCTGGGAATGTATTAGTGTTAGATAAACTGATTGTATAAGCTTGAGTTGAGGATAGTTTTGTACATTTGCCTATCCTATGGTTTGCCCAGTACACATCTTGAGGATTATGGTATTCTGATGTTATTTCTCTTCCATTCTGTTATTTTAAAAAGAGATAACATCTAGTCATTTACCATTTGGCCTTCTTCCCTTATTTCATTAGTGGAAGTAATTGAACACTGAGCTAGCCTTGAGGGAACATCTAAATAAACAGTTGCAGGGAGATGTGTTGATCTGATTTATGTTCTGAGAAGTGTTTTCTGTGTGCAACAAGCCACGCTTGTAATAAGCCTCAGCCAGTACTATCAGATGAACTTTTTATGGCCTCACCCTGAAAGGGTTTTTTTGTATAAAATACAGTCGAGAAAATCAAGTTGGAAAAAAAATTTACACGTATGTATTCTTTGGACTCCATACTCATATAATCTCTGTATTAATATTCCACATAAAATCAACGTAAATATTTTCACGTGAACTGCAGGAGCAGAACAATTGATTTTTTTCTTTTTCTTTTACTCCATGTTAACTGAAATAAATCACCAGAACATTCTTCATCAGTCTAAAGTCTACTTTTCCCTTTTTTCCTTTGGACAGTGCATTTAACAAATGGGAAGTCAGGAATGTCTCTGATGACTCCAACCTGTAGTCGGGTATGAAGATAATGATCAGTAATGAAATCTTCAAAAAGAGTTGAATGTCGCTCAGCAGTAAGCTGACATGGAATGGGTCTTCTAAAAAAATATTTTGCCTTAGCCTTTATACTTGTTCTTTAGAGGTGGTAGTTTGTAAGGCTTCTAGAATAGATGTCAGCCTTAACTATAATTTAAAAAAAATAGGTAATATGTGATAGCTATCTTAAAAAGTGTACTCTTTTTTAGCCTTCCCTTTTATTCCTTTGAGCGTCTTTATTTATACACATTTTTGTTCTTTGTTGCATCTTTTCAATTGAAGACTCGTTCTTATTCCCAGAAGACAAAGTTAATTAACCAAAAAATGAAAAAAACCACCTTTGTTTCTGCTTGCTTTCTACATTAGAGGGCAGATTTCCACCTCATCTCTCTGTTCATCTTTTATTTATTCAAATATGTTTGATAAAATTAATCGGGAATTTATTAAAAAGGCTCTGCTAACATCTTGGGGGAAGAAAGACCTTTATTTAATATGGAAATGTGCAGACACAATGTGTCTGAATCAACGTAGCCATTACTTTGAGGGATTATTTCAGGAAAATTACCTCTGTGGGACCCTTCAAATTTAATTTTGTGCTATGACAAACACGATCCAGGAATTGAAAAGAGGCAAGAACTTCTAAGAATCATGATATTAAATAGCTTTTTTTCTTCTATATTTACTAAACTTTTGAACTAATTTTTTTGTAAAATTGGCACTGACACAAAAGTTTCTGATCACTTTCCATTGTAAGTTTGGCATTTTTTAAAAGTGTTTGAAGTTATAGTACAAGAAAATCGGTGTGAAGGGGCAGTAAATACAGTCTAACGATATGAAGCATCCACTTGAAACAGGAAGATAAAGGATGAAATCAGAATCTTTACTGTAGTCTAACAATTAAAGTTAGTTATCACCTGCTTCTTGTTTCTTTAACAACCTCTGTATATATCTCTTGGTTTTTGAGGAGTCTCATAGTCCTTGCTTTTGCGTTGTTTGCTTATTTTTCTGCGGGGCGACACATTGAACTTGAGATAAATTGACAAGACACAGAATTTTCAGGATGCACCCAGAAGTGGAGAATGAGTCATTCTGTGTCAGTATATGGTCTTGGTAATTAACTAGTGGTCATGATAATCCAGTATGTGTGGTTTGGTATTAAACACACCTGAAATGACTCTCCAAAATTTCCTTCAATTCCAGTCTACATGTTTAAACTTTAAAATAAAAATTTTATGCTTTAATTTTAGTATTTTCCCCCAGGTTCTTAGTTTCATAAAGATTTGTTCTTAACCACACTGCTCTGTCAGGAACACAGGTCTTTTGCATCCCATGACCCCTGTCCTGTCTCTGGAGCCAGGCAATATTGATAAAATGCCTGCTAGGACTCCTTAAAGCTCAGTCATTAAAGCACGAATCCCTTAAGACAGGCTGAATCAGATACTGCATATCTGATCCAAATTCCAGCCTTCCCTAGGCATCTTCAGCCTGGGAGGGCTTCATCTTTAAGCCTGGACAGAACAATAAATAGCAGACTAGACAAATTGATTTGAAAGATATCTCCAGAAGGCACATTCTCCATATCTCTTCTTGAAGCAAGAAAAACTACATCTAAATTATTCCTGACAGAAGTTCATCTACCTCTTGAAAAGGGCCCAGAGTTGAGGTCTTGGCACATTCCTCTGGCAAGCTGAACTTCTATTTCCTTCTCATGAAAAGTGTCCTCCTGCAAGCTGACCTGAATGCCTCCTGCTCCAACTGAGGCTGTATTTGGTTTGAGTGCAGGTTCTTCAAACCCAGACAACAGCTAAGTACCACACAGCCACTCTCTTACTATATGCCCCTGTGGTGGGATGGGGAGGAGAACAGAGGGGGGAAAAGTGTCAAGCTCCTGGGTTGAGATAAAAGCAGCTCAATAATTGAAATAAAATATAATAGCAATATAATAATGAAAAGAGAGAAATAGAAAGAGAGAAAGAATTTTTTTAAAAATGAAAAAAAGAAAAAGAGAGGAACAAAACCTAAAAATGACAAGTGATGCACAATGCATCACCCCCTGCTGACTGATGCCCAGCATGTCCCTGAGCAGGGATTGATCCCTCACAGCCAATCCTCCCATCTTATACACTGAAAATTATGTTCTGTGGCATGGAATAAACCCTCCCAGCTTCTTGTGAACCTGGAAGAGCATGGGAAATTGAAAAATCCTTGACTTAGTGTAAGCACTGCTTAGCAACAGCTAAAAGATCACTGTGTTATCAACATTATTTTCATACAAAATCCAACACACACCATTGTACCAGCTGCTAGGAAGAAAATTAACTCTATCCCAACTGAAACCAGGACATAAATAAATTGGTGTCACCTCACACTCGTCCTCCTTCTTAATATTAATTCCAGTTTCTTGTTTCAGTGCTTGAGGAGTAAGACAGCAGCAGGTATTGGGTAGTGCATTTAGCAGGAGTCCATCTCTCTGTATGTAGCATGTGCCTACAGTGGAAAATGTATTGAGATAAGGCAGGCACCAGTCTGATAGAAAAAATTAACTGCTCTTGCATACACTGTCTGACTGTTTCAAGCAGTCTCCCAGAAATGTGCAGCCTGTGTGCTCTAAGGCAGCCATTAGTGTCAGGGTAAGACAAGGAGTGGGAAGTCGCTGGATCAGCTGGTGGTAGCTTAACTAAACAATAAGCATTGTCCTTTGTTATATGTACTGTGGTGGCTCTGAAAGACCCCTCCAGAATATTTTTCAGGACAAAGTCTTTATAAATAGTAGCTAATCATGCATCAAAGGCTGGAGGGGTTTTTTTCCTTCCCTCTAGAAAAGCCCTGAACATAAAATTGTCTTTCATCTTGTCAGGCAGGCAGTCCAAAGGAGAGACACTGACAGAGTACAAGTCAAGTGTCTTCTCATCTTGCACCCATCTTTTCTTCTTGAATCAAAGGAGATAGATATTTTTCTCTAGTGTAGAATAGATAAGTACCAGGGTGACTGTAAAAAGAGTTGTATTGATCTGGTCTCCACACAGTGTGAGAAATGGAAAAGAACTGGTAATTACCTGCCTCATAATTCTGAACATGATGAACCAGGAAGAATGCTCCAAGAAATTGCTTCCCATGAAGTAATTAATCTTTTAATTTTCTTTTTCCATCCCATGGCTTCTTTAAGTCTCTTTAATTCTCATCTAATACCACAGAAGTAGTCAGCACTACACCCTTCAACGCATATATCAGTTTCTAAGACCTTCCTTATCTGTTCATATATTCTGCTCCTGTAAACTGGAGCTGCTCATTAGATTAAAGATCTTTATTTGAGTAGAAACATACACTGTGATTCTAAATTAAAGCGAATAGATTCACTTTAAGGGCCTATTCTTCACTCCCTCCATCCCAGTTCGGCTATTGTCCTTAATGGTGTCAAATGCTAACTTCCCTGAGTAATATCAAACCCAGTCACATGTAAAGAATCTTTCACGTGTCCTTTCATCTTAGTTTCATCCATGTGGGATTGAACTTTATGAGCTGTACAGAGTTCATGGCTCCTTTTAATGCAAAAGATGAATGAAACCATAGAGTTTTCACACTGTTTCAGAAGACACAAGGCTGACCCATTTTATTTCGTTTCAGTCTCTTCACACAGAGAACACACATCAGAAAGTGAGTTTATGGGTCTGGATGCCAGGTGAACAAGCCAGGTAGATTTGCAATACAGTGGTGGCCAAAGACACTGGTTTGCAGGTCAAGGCCTGGGTCCCCAGCAATCTCTCTGCTTGACCCAAGGCAGTACATTTGATCTGTGCAATTTTATCTTCTGTATTGAAACATGAGTAGTATTCCCTTTGTCTGCATTGCCATTTTAAGGCAAACAAATTGTATTTCATTTGCACAGGTCCTTGTTCAGTTTAGGAGGATGAACAAAACTCAAACTCTTTCCCACTTCTTACTGAAATTTTGTATACAACTTACAGAACTGGTAAATGTCTCCATTGCTCTTATTACAGACTTGGAAAATAACCATATTATGGCACCATCACATCTGCAATATAACTGCAGAACAGCTCAGTGGAAGAGTGTACTCTCCACATTAATGATACCATTAATTTGATTTTTAAGTACTTATATTTTAATGCTGCAACTTCAAACCATGTAAAGATTAGATGTGAAAAGGTGAAAAGGCTTACAGAACTTTACTCTCTAAAAGCTTATGAAAATATTGCAAGACATATCAGGGAAGGAAATATGGGATGGAAATCAGAATAAGAGAACTACTATCTTCATTAAATGACCTCATTAAAAAAGGTGGTTACATGTTTGCTAAACTCCTGCTGTGATGACATTAAACAAAAGATCCTTTACAACTGGAAGATATTAAAGGATACCAAGAAAATAATATATTCCTTTGTAAATGCTGCACTTCATACTATTAATTTCCATGACTGTTTCATATTTGCCTATCTTTCACCTTGATAATGTAATTATAGTGGTACAAGATATTCCACATCGATGCTAAGATGCAATTTAACTGTCTCCATGTTTGCCAGTCAGATTGTACCTTGTATTTGACCCAAGTATTGTATGGTTATTAATAGATATGCAATGGGAAGTCTCACTGATGCATTTGCTAGGATCACATTGTCCCTATCCTGACAGTAAAGGAGAGGCAAATAAGTGTAACTTCATTGTTGGTGCAATCTAAACAAAAAAAAAATCCCATAAAAATTGAAACTGAGTTTGCATTATCAGTGCAAGGGCTTTAAACAAGGTCCACTTCTATCACTAAACCCTTATGCTTTTCTTGGCTGCAGTTATGTGTTCATGCAGGTTTCCCAACAGGATGCAGTAAGTTGGCGTATTGCCTGGGATCAGCAGTAATGGAACAAGTGCATCAGGGTGAAATCCTTCTCTGGCCAGAGCAGTTGGATTCAGTTTTGTGTTTCCACACATTGATCACCATGTACTTCCAAAATTAATAGGTTCTATAATAAAGAAATAGGACAAACACCACTGCACTCCACTTTAATAATGACAACTTTTTAAAAAATCAAAGAAAACAATTAATCCAAAGAAAGACACTGAGAAGATGTAAATCAAAGTCAGTGGAGATAATCCAGAATTCAGATGGAATTTTCATGGTGGCACTTTTGTCTATATATTCCTGTATACCGAATTCTGACATTAAGAGTTTGATCCTACCTCATGAAAAAGAGCAAGTTTTGTTCAAGTAGTTCCACGAAGCAAGAACAATTTACATGAGGTTAGGGTTTGCAGAACACAATGTTGAGCATGTGGTTTATCTTTTGGACAGAAATTTCTGGGAGACCTTTTTCTGCTGAAAAGTGTTGATTCACCAAAAATTAATTTCTTCCTATTAGCTTCCTGTGATATGATTTTATATTTGTTAGGAATGATTTCTTGCATTCTGAGAAGAGTAGAAGCCTGTTCTAGAACACACAGTGCTTTAGTGATTTAAAGCAGGGATCTGATCACCAGTCACATAATGCTGGACTTTGAAGCCTGTTTCTGTTACACTCTGCCAGAAATAATATCTCATTAGTCACATATCTTCACACAATTTCAATTTTTTTTAATCCCAGACAACCTATTTGACATGTGTATATATATTCATATGACAACCTATTTTCAGTTCAGCCCACTCTTTCTCTGACTGATTTCCTTACATTGTTTTTCACACTTCTCTCACACAATCACACATAATGGAGATGACCTGATGTAGCATTACTATACTACATTCAGTGCTGCTCTTGAGAAATCCATACTATCTAGCCTTCATTTTCACCAAACACTGCTTATAGAGAACATTAAAAAAAACAAAATAAAAACTGACTTCTAGGCAATCTCCAGTTTTAGACTAACGCCTACTTCTGATTTGAGGATGGATATTCAGATTGAAAACTTTAACTGTGATCTTGTGTCAGCCGTTTTCATGAGCATTTACTAACGTCATCATAATAAAATAGTGAAATATTGGGATTTTCAAAGGACACTGATGAAGTCAGTCCCTTAACATGTATAGAATTCTTTGAGTACCTAAGCCTAGTCTGTTCTGGTTTACGCTGCAGCTTTTTCTATAATTACATTCCAGACAATAGCACAACACTTTTCTTTTTCACTGCTGAACTCTTGATCTACCATCTTTATTATGTTTCCTTTTATAAATAATTTTACGGTCAAATACCCAGCTGAAATTTAAATAAAATGAAATCATGACTACTTTTCACCATTAGCCCAAGATAACATAATAGCATTATGACAGGTGAAGGTTAACATTTCTATTGGCAACTTTCATTTAAACCATCTCAGAGCAGGATGGCATGCATAATTGCTCTGCACCAATAGAGGAAATAACTCCCATTAATCCTGTAGTGAAGGTCATAGAAACATTGCACAGGCTCAGAACAATCACAGAATGAAGACACGAGAGAACGACAGGGTCATTTAATTCACACACCCCTAGCTACAAGTACAGCCTCAGACAACTATTTACCTAGCCACTACAGAATACTTTTCAGTTAGAATCTTCTAGCAAATAAAAAAATGAAAACTTAGGAGAAAAATAAAGCGAGATTAAGTCTTTGTTAAAAGTTAGAAATTACTTAAAATAATATTTTTAAACAGCACAAGCTACCACAGACAAGTGGGATCTGATCTATTATAAAGAAAAACCTTCCCCTTTTCAGCAAAACAACAAGCAAAATCCTGATGCAGGCAGTATCAGACCTTCTATTTTTAATTATTTTTCATTTTTGCTATTATTAACATGCCATTGTTCCAGTCAGGAATACCAGGAGGCAATCTATTCTCTTGATAATTCTGGCCCAGTTTTTCAAGCCCAAGAGACTGTGTTAGTTTGGAATTCAGTGATTAGATGAACCAAATCAGAGCTCCATCATTACTTTTAACTTTCCCATTACAGGTGAAAAACCTGAATCTGCACACTCCAGACTTTCACAGTAATTATTGCCAGGGGATATCCTTCCATTTTAGGGATTTTAAATTGATGCCCCATTCCTAAACCAAAAGATTTCCATAGAAAACTCTGAAAGTTACTATGGAGAGAAGGAATGCATAGAAGGTAGACAGCATTACAGCAGGATTAATAGACATTCCTCTATACCTCAAGCATTCCTCTAGGCCAGAGAATTAATCAGAGATGACCCAGCTTCATCCACATCAGGGAATGCAAACCGAGATGACACACTGTGTCATTTGAGCAATAGCAGCAATCACGGGAAGCATCTTCTGCTTCTGGACGCATGTTAAACCATGGACTGTGTTTCCAAACTGCTTCCTTATGTGCTGCTGAGGGAAGGACCCTCTCCTGTTGTGTAAGCATATTGTTTTCCAGAGGATTAACTTTGGACTTGATGATGAACTGGCTGTTGTTTACTCTCCATCTCCTTCGCTCTACTTCCCCGTTCCCTTGCACACACCTTTCACCCTCTCATTTTCTCAGTTACTCCCTCATTTTCTCTGAGACTAATCCTGCCTCAGCCACATTCCATGCTAGAAAAATTTCCTGCTTCTGTGCCATTTGTTAGCCATCGTTCCCTTCATTTTATTTCTGCTATTTACCCATATCTATCACTTACTTAGACTACAAGATACCACTAAAAGAAGGCCATTTCTGTCTCTGTCCAGCAGAACCTTCTCCTCCTTACTCTTGCTATTATCATTGGCTGAGATTGCTCTTACACAAGACTTTTAAACTCTCCACAAGCTCATTGCTTATAAACTCTTTGCACAGATAGATTGCTTTGTACATGCTTTGTAGCTGCACAGCCAAACTGGGCACACAAACGTGTGACAGATAGAGGAGTTACCACAGGTCATTTGATCAACAGGAAATAGTGATGTTCATGTTTTTGATCTGTCCCATTGAAAAGTAAAAAGCACAGGAATATTTTGCTCTTGGTTTCCAATCCTGGTGGACCAAGAATGCACAACTATCAGTTACTGTGGCTTCACTGACAGGTAGTAGCCTAGGAAGCCATTGTAGCCTCTGCCAATTCTCTCAGATAGAAACTGCTTTAAACATCTGCCCATGACCTGTTTGCCATTTCTCTCTGTGTCTTTCCTGCTGTAGATTTTATTTCATTAATGCAATACAGGAAGCAGATAGGTACAGGAAAGTCACAACCTTCACTGGGTATGCTGAGCCACACACAATACTGTGTGAAGGTCAATGCTGCATAAATAGATGCTCCAGAACTTGTTTATATGCTGGGGCTATGAAAACTGTAAATGTTATATAAACAATTAGGACTGATTTAATTAGATTCAGACACTCTTTTGTTTGATTGTTTTCAGTTACTAAGAAATGCTGAAGTCTCTCAAAGCAAATATATAGAACTCAGAAAGTCTCAGCAGAAATGAAATTTCTGAGTGACTTCCAGTATATGATACCCCTCTTCTACTAGAACTTGAGAGATTTCCTTCTAAATTAAACACTTGCTCTTTTTCTCCTAGCAATTAAAAGAGTGAAATTAAGGCATTTTTGCTTACACTTATCAGTCCCAACCTATGTAAAAAGTGGCAAGAATAATCCTAAAACCACAGCTGGGAATACAGGGTGACATATCTTTACAAGAGTGCCACTGGGCACAGAATAAAAAGGAATAAAATTACGACTGTACCAACAGGTATCCTCCCTACCTCACAGCAAGAATTCCTGCCAGCATGGCACACAGCCAAACTAGGTTGTGTCCCAAAAGCAGATTCATTGAATTGGACTGCAGATAAAGAGTATTTTACTCTGACACAACACTAGATTGTTGCCAAGTGTTGCTGTTTATTCCTGGTCTTGTGAAGACATCAGCATCTGTAAAGCCATTCAGTGATCCGGAAAATAGATCCTGATACTAACTTGCCAAAAATAAAGTTAATTTTCACAGAATCACAGAATAATGGCATAGGTAAGGCTGGGAGGCACCATAGTCAGTCATCTGGTCCAACCTCCCTGCTCAGTTAGGGTCATCCCAGAGCACATGGCACAGGATTGTGTCCAGAAAGTTCTGGAATGTCTCTAGTGAGGAAGACTTCACAACCTCTCTTGGGCAACCTGTTCCAGAGCCTGATCACCTGCACAGTAAAGAAGTTCTTTCTCCTATTCAGGTGGAACTTCCTGTGCATCAGTTTCTGCCCATTGCCTCTTCTATTGCTGGGCAGCACCAAGCAGAGCCTGGATCCATCCTCTGACACCCCTCCTTTGGATACTCAAGGACATTGATGAGGTCCCCTCTCAGTCATCTCTTCTCAAGGCTGAACAGGCCCAACCCTCAGCCTGTCCTTCTAAAGGGATTCTCCAGTCCCTTTATCTTCTTTGTGGCCTCTGCTGGACATGTTCCGGGAGCTCCATGTCTCTTTTGTACTAAGGAGCCCAGAACTGGACACAGCACTCCAGATGTGGCCTCACCAGGGCTGAGTAGAGGGCCAGGATCACTTGCCTCAAACTGGCAATGTTCTTCCTAGTACACCTCAGGACACAAGTGGCAGAGCACACTGCTGGCTCATGGACAACTTGTTATCCATCAGGACCCCCAGGTCCTTCTTCACAGAGCTGCTTTTCAGCAGCTCAGCCCCGAGCCTTTACTGGTGCACAGTGTTATTCTTCAAGCTTTCAGACACTTCAATCTTTGGTCTGATCCATCTTGTGCCACTAAATCATTATGTCAGCACACACAGACCAACAGAAAAACGTGCCTTTGATTAGAGAGGAAGAGTCCTCCCTTTCACTATGAACTGACATTTATGTAATTTTCAAGAGGCATAGTCATAGCTCAGGACTTAACCAGTTTTCACTACCTCTACATGCTACTCATTTCTTGACCATAGAAAGATTTCCATGCCCAGTTCTGTTGCTGACACACCACAATTTGTCTTCTCTGATCTGAATTTATCTCCCTTTTAACGAGTTTGTTGTACTCCCAACACGTACTGTTGGTCTCTGCAACAAACCCAGCTGCTCCATTTCTTTGGAAGACATTTCTGTTAATGAGAATACGTTATTTCAATGTCCATCTAGGGCTTTATCTTCAAAGGGTTCAGGGTTATTAATTCTGTGAGCCCACTAAAAAGTTACAGCAGAGATTTTCTGGAGCAGCGCACTCCTCAAATATGATGGCAATATCCTGTCAGCTAAACACCACAGCTAATTATAGGACAGAAATTACATTCATGACCACCCACTGCTTGAAAAATCGTGTATGTCTTGACATTCAGTCTTGGACTTCTAGTGGGCTCCTCCCATGGCTGATTTTCCAGATTTTCCCTTGGCTTTCCATTGGTGCTACAGCTGCTTGCTTACTTTTATAGTAGGAATATTGTGATGTACTGCATGAACTGCTGAAATAAGTAAATTAATATATGCCTGAGTATAAGGCTCTCACTATGGTATTTAATTAATGACTTTTGATTCAGATGGGACAAAATCAGAAATCTGAGTCATGGAAGGTTAAATTGCTGTAAAATAAAAACCAATAATCTCTGAAGTACAAAGACACACTGTGTCTGGAGAGCTTTCAGAAAGAATTGGGGAAAGCAGCAGTTGAACAGAAATCTGTTAATTTTGTTTGCTTTCAATATTAGGGAAATCAGACAAAAAAGCAGGCCAGGCTGACATGTGGTGTATGGGATTCAGCTGAGCATCTGGCCATTCGTACTAAAACTCTGACAAATGTCTATGCTCAAACTGCATCAATGTAAACTAACAAATCTGAATCACATCTCGCCACAGTTTATTATGCAAAAATGGAACAAATATTTAGGGCTTTCTTCAATATGATCAGTTCAACACAGAGGAAAAACTTGTCTCATTTATAGTGATGGAAAATAATTTTTTGCAAGATCTTGGTACATTAGTTTGAATATAAAATTCCAGCACATGACTGGCACTGTAAAAGATGATTGAAAACAACCTCCAAATAGAAATGTACTGGTGCCATCTCCTCAGACTGCCTGAGTATAATTTTACTTTTTTATAAGGAGTGCTTCAAGCTCAGGTAGATTGTACTTCAGGTGTGTTACCCTGAGTTTGCCTTAATTATGTCTCCTATAGGTAGAAAATTAAAGTCACAAACATCTGTATCAACAGGTCAAGATGCTCATATATACGTACATGGCTCATAAATGGGATTGGTGTGTGTGAAACTTGTGAAGGAGTTTGTCTAACATTCCTTAACTGGAATATCAATGAAGTAGTGAATATTCCTATCTATTAATTATAAGCATGGAGTAAGTGGAATAGAGTCCAAAGGAGAACAGTGAGAAGTTTAAAATGGTATAGACAACATTTCCTTCAGGAAGTGCTTTTGGAGCTTTTTTTACTGTAGACAAGAGACAACACAAGAAGATACTATAGCTTATCCTTAAATATGTAAGTTATTATAAAGAAGAGAATAAGCCAAGTCTACTGCATATTTTGTAATTGCAAGTCTTTTTCTATAACATCCCCTGTGTTTAGCATGATCCCATCTGCTCTGTCATTTAGCAAACATGAAAGTGATGGCCAGTCCTTCTCATGTTTTCAGGACAGTGCTATTGCCATGGAGTTCTTCACTGGAGATAGTGATACTAATAACGCTGGGTTTCACTATATCATTTAGATTATTTATATTAAAGCTGTGTTGTAGGGCAAAACATCCATATTTATGCTGTATTTAACTTTCTATTAATAATAAATTCGTGTGAAATACTTTTGTTATTAATATTGATCACTATTCCAACTGAAAGCCAAGATGTCAAGGTTTCCTTTAGCATCCTCAGTAATACTTAATAGCCCTGTTGATGAGTGAGAGCCTAATGAAGGCTAACAGATGGTCTATTTAATATTGCTGTAGGGTTTGAAGCTCTTGCCAAAACAGATACACAAAAGGATTTGACAGCCCTGTAGCTGAAAACCTTTAATTACAGCTACTTCACTCCTAGGGGTTTCTGTGAGGCCAACACAACAGCAAAACTTTAGGATAGGTCAGCATGGTGAGCAAAGGCTTTGTGGAGCCAGACAGTGAGTGCTGGTAAAACTATTTGCTGGGCATTAATAAACTGAGCTTGGTGCAGGCAGCTTAGAAAGACAAGCCTGGACAAAGAGAGGGAAATAAGTGGTGATGCTTTCTCTGCCTCTGAGAACAGTTTGCCATTTTCCTAAAATACCACCTCTTGACGTCTGTCATCACCTGCTGAGCAGGTAGGTGGGGAGAAAGCCTGCAGCCAAAGTGGGCCTTTAATTATGCCTGAGTTATAGCTGGGATTTCACCTTAAAATGATGTGAACTTCAGTCCATTTACTACTACTAGGGACAACAGTCTGTAAGTAAGGGGGCTAAAATTTGCTGAGGTTGAAAAACTCTGTCTTTGAAGGAGTGCAAAAATTTATTCAGGACAAAAGAATACACAAAGAAATCTAAAGTTTCTAAAAACTCTTCTGACTTTTTGTTCCGAGTTTGAGGGGAAAGAAGGAGCTTTTAGAGACTTTCAATGATTTTCCCCTGGCTCTACCCGGAACAATTGCCCCCTGGTATTCTGGCACAAATTCACACCACTTCCAAAATTAAAAGGCATAATTAGCAGTCGCATTCTGATTTGCCTGAATTGATTTCTTGGCAATTGCTTAGAAATTGAATCCATTCCTTCAGAAAGAATAGGTGTTTTCACTGCCCTTACTGTCTCTGGCAGATCTGTCTGTAGCTAAAGGTATTGATTCTTTCTGAGTGCCAGGAGGAGCTCGTGGAGTTGTTCATATATAATTCCAAATATCTGATCAGTACTTGTTTTACGCAGTATTTTCTAGAAAAAGGAATATGTATATACATGAACAGACAGAGATGTAGACATGTTTTGAGACTCTCTGACAATGGACGTTTCCCCTCACTAGCATGACCTTTGCTACCCTCAAGAGCAGAGGCCATCCCTGCATGCAAGAATAAATAATTTCATGGTGAAAATGNNAAAATAAACAGGAAGTGAGATTTCCTAAACTAACCTACAAGACAGTTTGGGACAACAGAATAATAACAAATTTTGCCAGTCCCTACAGCACTGACACCCACAGATTTCATGCTCCAGTGTGATGAGAAAATCTCTGAATCTTTAAAAGTTCAGAAACTACATGAACAACTGACAAGATAGGTATGGAAAAATGCACAGGGGAGAATCCCTTTTTTCACCACAGCTGTCTGAGTCAGTCCCTTTTCCACATATTGCCCTGTCTGTTGACAGATTGTGAATTATCTCATGTAAAATCAGTTGTTTCTCATTATTTCAGACAGTGCTGAAGCCTGACATTTTTACTGGCTCATGCACGAATCTTCCTTTTTGGCTCCATCCAAACCACAACTAGAAGTGACTAGACACCAAACATTAGTCTGAAGGAGAGAGTGTGCTGGCCTGGCCCCACCTACTGAGGCAAATGAAGCAAACATAAAGAAACAAGCTGGAATTCACAGTAATCTTGATCCAGCAACTACTGAAGTAACTGGAAAGGTTCCGATTGGATTCAATCAGCCTCAAGAGACGAACTACCTCCCTAATGGGCAGAGAAGTGGAGTGCCACAGCAGCACAACATCCCAGAAAGAGATACAGTCAGAATAGTAGTAACACACGCTGCCAAATTTGAGGGTAATTGGAAGGGAATCACCAATTATAAGGGCTGTGAAATCAGACAACTCTTTCATCCCTGGATGCAGTTAAACCTGATAAGCAATGGCTAGATGGTGGAGATGTTTTGAAGATAAATATATTTTTAATGTGATATGCATCTTCTTTGATGTATATATTTTCAGTAAGTGTTCATCTGTTTAATTATTATTTACTTTGTACAGAGCTTTGGGATTTACTAAGATGAAAGAGGTTATTGTTTGTTTATTATCTTGTGAGTGACAATGCCAGGGCTGACTCCTAAACTAGTCCATCGCTTTTAACATAGGACCTCAAGCCATTCTAATACAGAAAATATTCTTGCAAAAATCAGCTTTGATGAAAATGCATATACACAAAGGATAGTCCGTAATTAGAGAAGGTACAAAGCATTGAATGTGCCAGTAAAGTCAATTAAGCTCTAATTACTATTGGATTCAGATCTGCCATTGGATGATAAATTGCTCAAGTAAAAGTATCTTCTCCACACAGAGGTGCTAAATTCACCCCTGCTGATGTTACTGATGTTTTTTCAACTACCCCTCTGATTCTATTTGAGATAAAAAATGCAGAAACTTTCTCTTGTTCTAGGCAGCAGTGTGAAAAACTCATTGGCTGATATAATCTTTATAATAGTTTTCCTTGTGTGGTTACTTGACAATCCCTCACTTTCCACATTTCTGGGCTGTGCTAATGACTTCACACCCTCTTCTTCTCAGGAGGCAGAATATCTTTCTGCAATGAGCAGCTGACATATGGTTAGTGTCTAGCCCTTTGCTATCATTCAGGTGATGGAGAGCTTTGGAAAACTCTTGACTTCATCTCAATCTCAATGTGCTCCATCAGGAATTCTGCAGATGACAGTGATTCAGCTTTTTAAACATTTCCAAGTAGTTCATCACTCACTGCCACTTTTCTCCTTACCTTTCAGTGTTAACAAGTTTCCATATGCTGTTTCCATATGCCACATGGCTTTTACAAAATCTCAGGCAGTAACTTCTCCAAAAGCTCAGATACCTTTGTGGTAGTTCTGTTCAGCAGAATATTCATGCAACAGTGATGACAAAGTGAAAGACATCCGTCCATGGGCTTCGATGTATTTTGGAATAATGTCTAATGAAGTTCAGTTTCAAAAATTTTAAGAGCAATATTAAGAAGGGAATAGACCAGCATGATCTCTTGGAATAGTTTCTGCTTGAGTCACTCACTTGTCCTTCATCCAGTCTCCCTTCATACTAAAGCTATAAAAACTATATTTTAAGTACAATGAAAAGCTTGAACTGATGTTAGCACAAATATCATGTTCTTCCACCTTTCAGATCTCAGCTGCTTTAATCATGTTCTTGACAGTAACTTGCTGTCACCTTACTGAAACTCCTTTAGACTTGTCAGTCTGATCAGTGCGTGTCTTACAGCCCCAGAACAAAACCCAAATGGTGGCTCCATAGTGCAGATGCACAAGATAAGGTGTTTAAAGCTGTATGGAGGGGGATAAAAATCATATCCAACTAGTTTCTTGGAACTATTACTGCAATCCGTGCTCCTCCAGCCTGGTTTTCCACTGCCACATCTGAATGTAGCAAAAGTTCCCTTTCTACATGAAAAGAAACCTTGTTTTTTCTGTTCTCTTTAAGTCTTTCTTTTATTTCCTGCTGTGTGCCTTTTCAAAGGAGACTGAGATGCTTTTTGTAACTGGTGACTACAGACTGAGGTATCAAAACTTATATGTTTTTCTTCACCTTTGGCTGAGAGAAAACATCTTCATTCCTCCTAAGTACTTTTATTTGCAGCTCAAAATGCTCCTGCCCCTCCAGTGTCTCCTATTGCTGCTCAGTGGTGAGGTGAGGGTTGTAGAAAGTGTTGTTCAGGAATCCCACACAAATAATATTGATTACTGCTCACCTTGGGTGTCATGGAAACACAAATCTTACAGCACTGCACTAAAGTGAGCAATCTGAGCCCAGTCACACCAGAAGAAGCACCTCATTTATTAGTTATTTAGATAATTATCACCACAGTGCAGTAGAAATGAAAACTCCATGGGATGAGTGATTTAACTCCAGTGCAAGCCCATTAGTCACGAAGGAACATGCTGCTCACATTACACCCCACAGACATCACCAGGACTAATCCTCTGTAGCTTGTGAGAACACAGAACATGAACAAACAATGGGTTTTCTTCACCAGTTCACCATACCTGATTCTGCAAGCAGAGAGATTGAAGATTCTTCACTGTGAAACACGAGTGCTGAAAGAACCATCCCTGACAGCTCCACCTCGTACCAGATGCAAAAACTGTATTGAAGAGAGCAAGTTGAGGTGTGCTTTCTCTAATGCTCACTATTTCTACTCTAACTAGTAAAACTTGAAGTACAGTGTTTCCAGATAAAGTTTTTTTCATTATTTTACCATGAGAAGCACTAGGAAAAGGGAAATTTTGTGATCAATATCTTACTGGAATCTCTTTAAATTGAACTTCTGTTGATGTTTGTAATTCAGTTTATTATGTGGGGGTTTTTGCTATGACTACTAATCCTTCTGCCTGGAGATTCCAGAATATTTCCAGAGATTCTTAGTTGGTTGGCCCTCATGTGTTGCTTTCAGATGCATTTAAATAATTAAGTACATAAATTATGTAAACTAAATCTCTTCCTTTGTTATCACAGGCAGTCAAGGGAAATGTCAGTTTTTATTTTGCTGTAATAACACGAGTGCAATTGCTTGCTCATGGATGTGTTTACTACTAACACTGTTCTGAGTCCAATTTAAAAGAAAATATGAACAAATAATGGCAGGATATACAGACTGACCAAAACCATTTATGGCTGAAGTATGAAATACTTTCAGCTTTCAGGTTCTGGAAAGGATGAGGAAAGGAATGAGAAAGGTATGGTAATTCTTCTTAAGGAGGAGATGGTTTCATGAATAAGTAGGAAAACAATTGTATCTAAGATCAGAAAAATGGAATTTGAAATCCAAAAAGCAATGCCTAAAGGAAGAGCTCCAAACAGTAAAGAGTTTACAAGGCACTTCCCACACTCAAATGTATTCTTAACTCAAATACTTTACTCATTATAAACAATTTAAATTCCATATAAATTAAAACTGTTTATAAAGTGCTTGATGCACTTTTAGGAGTATTTATAACATTTAACAAGCACTGTAAGCTCACACATTCTATGTGTGTCTGTATCTGCTAAAGCCGTCACTAAATTTCCAAAAGCTGTTAAAACGGAGAGGGAAACACATACACTTATAAACTTTAAAACCTTGTTAGCACAAAATATATTGAAAGTCTTTCATGGGGAGGAAACACACTCATAAACCAGCCAATGCTTAAAGCCTGCTTAATAGAAAAATAAATAAGAACAATAACAATAATAATAATACATTATTCCTTCCTGAAAATTATTACCTTACCTATAACCCCTATTGAAAACACTTCAGAGTATTTCCAAAAGATATTCAGAAGTCTCCAAACCAAAAGATTGCTTATTTCCAGTTTCTTTTTAAAAAACTGACATTTTCTTGACAAAGCCAAAACTTTGCAAAGTGGGGCTTAAAAGTAACAATTATCAATGTCTGTGTATTTTCCCTGTAAAAAATAAATTAAAATTAATTTTAATTTTAAAAATCTTTCACTTTATTATCCTCCCTTCCTTTTGCTAGTGCACTAAATTCTTAAGGTAGTAATAAAAAAATCTATTTAAAATGTGGACTGGCTAAGTGTACTTTTAAATCATGTGGTGATATTCATAGGAAGACAGGAATTTCAGCAAAGTTTTAGTTAAATTACTAGAGATGCACAGTCCAGCTCCAGGCTCCTGCCTAAGTCTTTATCTGTTGCTCAGCTGTTGGGAAAGACACACGTTAAATTCCTCCCTGAAATGAGCACAGTGATTTTTGTCCTCATCATTTTTATGTCAGTAGAACAAGACAAAAACAAGTCTTCATCTAAATTACTCCTTAATCCCTCCAGGGATATCCGATGCCAGGGTTATTAGGGTTTCGTACCTGAACAGAACAAAGACAGTAAACAAAGCCAAACTGGGAGTGTAAGAGGTTTCCTTGTTCCTATTCAAAACTGTTTCAGGCTTGTGGGAGGAGTGAATTTATTAAGAACTGTAAAGAAAGATGTGGTCTATCACCTTATTTTGCCCGATATTTGTGCCACGATTATTTTTGATGTTTCCCACACCATCCAGGCTTGCAGTACTTGGTTAACTTCCACCTTTTCCCTGTGTGGCTGAACCACAGCTGAAGGTTGACAAATTGACAGGTGCACCCTTTGGGAAAGGTACACCCTTCACTGGGTTAAAAACTGGCTGGGTGGCCAGGCCCTGGGGGTGGTGGTGAATGGTGCTGCCTCCAGTTTGCTGCCTTTTGAGAGCTGACACCACGGATCACGTACGAGGGGATGACGCTTTCTCCAGGCTCAGCAGAGACCCAGACACAGGGAGCTGTCCCATGCACACTGCCCAAGTGCTCCAGTTTCTTTGACATTTGTTCTCTAAAATGAAAACCTGTCTCTGTTCCCTGTGTTATTTTTTTGGAAAATGGGGTGGGATATATAGATTAATTTACTTTTTCCTTAAAACAACCCCTCCACTAAAACCTTTAAGTAAGATGCTTGTTAAAAGTGAAAAGCTGTAGGGCTCAGTCACGAGCCTTTCAAATAAATAGGAGCACCTCTGTTGACTTCCCCAATGCTGTTAACAGCAAAGAGACTGAACCCTGATATCCCTGGTTATATTTGCCTGGCTTACCCACAGGATGCATTAGAGCCCATCTGAGATACCAAGTCCTTTGTGGTCTGCTTGATTCTCCAAACACTTAATTCTCAAGACCAGAGTCAGATCCAAACCCAAATAAAATCACAGGAATATTTTTCAGTATTATAATGGCATTTGAATCAGGAGACAGAGAGTGCATAGAAGACCATGTTGCCTGAGGTTTCCAATACAATGATTTCCATTAAAATGTCAATACTTAGCACCAGTCAATATGAAACTGCATCTGCTCTGTCACATTTCCCCTAGAACCTTAGGACAGAAATATATCTGAATTGAGGGTTTCAAAACTACTCAATATTGGTTTAATTCTGCTGCTATTGAAACAGCTGGTAAGATTTCTATTAATTTCAATAGAACATGAAACTCAGTATAAAAACTACATCATCTATTGTGTCAGTGTGTCATTTTATACCATGTTAATGATAATGGCATAAAAAAAATTAAAAGCAGTTCATTTTGCACTATTATGGAACTAAAGGGAAAAAGTACTGTGATCTGAAGAGATATATGGCGTTTTACCAGGGTTCAGCTAACCTTTGATCACTTTTAAAAATTAAAGTGATTTTAGGGCTGAAAAATGCTCATAATAAAAGACTTAAAGAGCTCAATCTGTTCATCAAAAAAGATCAATAGTTACTTAATTGCAATATAGTAGTGCCTTCATGGAGAGAAAATGCCATGTAGTAAAGGACTCAATCTATCACAGAAAAGCACAAGAACCACTGGCTTCACATTACACCAGGTAAAATCCTCATAGAAATAAAGCTTCTGGCTTATTGGGTTTTTAGGTTTTCTGTTGGTTTTTTGTGGATTCTGTTTTGGTTTTCTTTAATGAGATGTTCTGATTAGATATTAACAGCTTCAGGTAAGGACTGAAGGTTTTGCCCTAAAATTGGCATGATGATCAAACATAAGTTATCAGTCTCATTAACAGACTAAGTAGGAAAAGAAAGTAAAGAGGAAGAAAAAAATTAATATTCCTATACAGAACACTAGAAACACTTAAAACTTCTAATTTATGGAATTTCTTCCCAATTATCCCACATTTCCAACAAAGAAAACAGAGGAAGATAAAGAGTGGGGTCCAAACAAGAAAAGAGAAGAATAAACTCCCAATTTGAATCAGTTCACCACCTGACAATCAAGGTAACAATCTGCAGGGGTTGAGCAAAGTTTGGGGTTTGGTTGCTTTGTTTTCTTTATTTCAGCAACATTTATTTCATGGCACAGATTACAATCTCAGGTCAAGTGGCACTTTAAAATGCAGGTGATTGTAGAGAAAATGTTAGTTTGTTTGTTTTGTGGTTGGTTTTACTCTTTATTTTGCCCCATTCTGGTGTATGTAACCATACTGTGACTTTACATTACCAGTAGAATTAAGAGTAACCTAATATAAAACATTCATTTGGATATTTACTCTGTTACCTCAGTAGCTGTTACGTGACATTTTTTAATATTATTTTTAAAAAATACATGCTTTTATTTGTTGTTCTCCTGCTTTAGTAATACTGCCAGCTGTACTTTCCACTTCACATGAATTCAGGTCTATTCCAATTTTCCACTTCCCTGCCTTTAATCCCAGCGTTACAAACGGAATCCCATGCTACACTAATATCTCTTACTCACTGGCACAGAAGAGATCAATATTTTAAAATGCCATATGTTTTATAGATCCTATGCCTTGTGCATAGGAATCCAATGGCATCTGAACCATTACACAGTATTTGTAAGTTACACCAGTCAAGGACTGTGAGGTCTGTCTTTGCACACACTATCAGTTCCTAAAATGTTTGTACTCATCTGTGAAATGTTTTAGTATTTTTATAAAACTTAACTAAGTTACCCAAATCCTTGATCTCCCTGTAAGCCACAGAAGATGGCTTACAGGGGTGGTAGAAACTTTAATAATGTGAACATTTTGTCCTTCACACACACTCAGATTCCCTGGAAGCTTTTCATAAAATTTCACACCTGTCCATCAAAAGTTGGCCTGAGCTCTTGCTCAAGCAGAGGTGAAGTCAGTGGCTGAAAGACACACCTCTGGCATACGTTTGGTCACTGAGGGTAATTTTGCCAGCACTTCAGTCTGATTCACCATGGGTACAGATGCAGAGGCTGAGGAACACATCCAGTACAGGGATCTCTGTGAGCAGCTGCAGTGGGAGCTGCAGGTAGCGCTTTGGGGGGCAGGGACCTGAGCTCCAGATGAGAGGCCATGAACAGCTGACCCTTTGGACAACCAAGGGCACAGAGACCTTGAGCACAGCTGGGACCAGACACTCAGACATGGCAGGAGCCAATGACCCCCAGACTTTCCCATCTCAGATTATGAGGGGGTAAACACCCAGAGGTTCCTTTGTTTGGGGTCTCTCCTTAGAGGCTCCAGCTGTTATTTTGTTATTTAGTTATGGCACCAAGAATAAATTAATTTAAGGATCTGGACATCTGAGGATCTGCTATGGGAAGCCTTGTGTCGAGTAGGTAAGGAAACCTGGTCTGACTGTGTGAGTGTGGGGTGTGTAGCTGCCAAGGGGCCTCAGGTGGTGTGAGTGTCACTGGTGGCAGACAGAATGGCTTCTGGATGGCCCAGCAGGGATTTCGCTAACACAGAACCAGTCTAAGGAGGAACCTTTGGAGTAACACAGACCTTGGAGGAAACCACAGGGCATTTTGTATTTCAAGGTGTGCTGATTATTCCTGCATTGGTTCTGACTCCATTCCCTGAGCCAAGCAATAGCTCTAAAAATGGCATCATGTTTATATGGAACCATTTTGATAAGTTTGGGACAGAAGGTGGATTTGTCTCAATTTCAAAACTGAAGCTCCAGACCAGACTCCTTGGGAGTGATATTCTGTTCTGTTCTGTTCTTTGGGAAGTTTTCCTGGTTTGCTGCTAAATCACCTCTCAGCTGCCCAGCAGTGCAGCTCTTGAATTGCTTAAGGGTTGGCAATCCCATGAGTTCCAGAGAACAAAGCCCATCGTGCAGACTGTCCCAAACTACCATCTCTGTTCCCTTTCCTAGAAAACCATGCTGTTAGGTCTCTACTCCAAGAAGAAGGAAAACAAACCTTTAAAATAACCCTCTTTTTCACCAAGTGCAATGACTTTGCCTGTTTATATCTACTCCAAGCATGCTGCACTGATGATGGTGACAAGTCCGAGTTGAAGGGAGGAAAACTTCCTTGCTTAGGAGAATTTCTTGGCTTTGCTCTTCACTGTCATACAAGTACGTCAGTATGTGTGAGCTGCCTTTGAAAAAGCCCAGAACAAAACATTATTCAATAGACTTTTCCCAGTGGAGAGAGGATTAGAGAACAAGGATATGATATGTTAGACATGCTGCTTAACACAGTACTGACATTTGGGGAAGGGAAGGGAAGGGAAGGGAAGGGAAGGGAAGGGAAGGGAAGGGAAGCAAGGCAAAAGAACCCTGACTCCTTCTAAGTAATTTTAAGCAAAAGAAATTTTGTGTAGTAAAAAATTAATTGGGAGTGAAACTTGGGTAGCTTCCACTCCGCAGAACCTTTTTTTTTTCCCTGCATGTAGCATTGTATCTTCACGGTGTAGTTTACATGAAATTCAGTTTAAATAGCAGCCTGAGGCCCTGGAGAAGTCTCTGAGCAAGTAATCTGGATTTTAATAATGCCGCTGTATTTCTTCACCATATTATTGCAAATTTGTATAATGAGCACTTTTCCTCTAAGGAAATGGCCAAGATAGTATACTTGAGGGAAGCTCTTTAACAGCTACTAAAATGTGGTTATTATAAGTTTTTAATAACAAGTTGGAAGAAGGCCTTACCAGTGAGGGTCAGCTGGGAACCATTCATCAGACTTCAGACTTAACATCCACTTAAAATGATTACAGTCAGAGGACATCTGGTCACACAGATCTGAAAATTGTGTGTTGAGGTGAAGTTTGGATTCAGTCTTTGTAAAACCCTTTTCTTCTGCTAAATGCAGGAATATGTAAAAAGAGGATTTTGATCTGACAATGTGTCCTTCTGTCCAGAAGGAATTTCTGCCTATAGGAACAGAGAATGGAAGAGTCAAAAACATTGAAAATGTTTAGTTAAGCATACAAATTTACTACAGATTTTCTCCACACACAAGCAGAATACTTTAAAATATCTGCATCCTTTCTTATTTTCAGTGGGTTGGGTTTTTTTTTCGGGTGGATATTTTTATTTATTTATCTTAATGGCTGACTTATCTAAGTACTATTGCAAACAGTAGATCATAATAATAATTTCAGAGTTCTCCCACTGTATGTTGTTGGTGTAGGGAAGTACATTTCATTTCACACAACATTTACAACTCCATGCTATAATTCCAGGAAGTCAGAAAGCTTTTAAAATTTAATGAACAAAAATTTTATGCTTTTACAACATCCAAAATTGGGCTATACCAAGCAGTTGTATGCAGGAGATTTTCTCTTGACACTGGTTTCATTTTCTTTCCACTACACCAATAAGAATTCATCTACTCTGAAGTTAATTAAGCTGAATAGGAAAAAAGACATTTATGTGAATCATCTCCAATGTCTTAATCCATTTGTGTAGATATTTTTTCTCCAAGATGCTCCCAGCTGCTATATTTCATAAACAAATTGCAAGTAGAAGTTGCAATTTTCTTTCCTCTTTACAGAATGATCCTTTAAAGGAGCTCTGAAATATCTCTGTATCATAGAGGATAAATTTTCTGTCCCACTGAAGAACACTTTTCCATGTGCTGCCTTGCCTCTGAGCAGCATTGCACTCTGAGCAAATTTGTGCTGGCTTATTACACAGTTGTAAACTAGTTAATTTATCCTATCTTGCCTTGTGTCCATATGCAATGTCTTTTTTAATAATTTACCATGTTTGGGTAGAGTAATTAGTCTTATTTGGAACAAACACCCTGCAGTATGCTGCCCTAACTAAACAGAGATGAGAAATGGATGGGAAGAGTAATGGATGGGTGAAATGCCACTTCCTTAAGCCTGACATTTCGTTTCAGAAATTCACAGATTGGGCAAATATTTGTGTTGTCCGTCTTGAAACTTCTGGAGTCAGAACAGTGGTCCAGAAATCGCATAGGCACTCGTATCTGTGTGGCACAGTGCCAGCCAACAAATCTGGAGTGGTGCGTGCGCCAGGAGATGGGAGACGATACCCAGAAATATGTGGCCTCAGTTTTCAGGAGGTAATTTTTAGGAAGCAGAAGTAGCAAGATTGGGTGACTACTGCTGGGGGTCTGGCAGGGATCTCGGGTCCTTGCCTCACCACTGGCCTCTGGGAAAACCATCCCTCCTTCCCCAGCTGTCAGAGATAAGGCTGACCCCCGCTCCACAGCACCTGGCGATAAATACATGAGTAATTCTAATAGATGAAGAGGCTCATCTTCTCATTCACAAGTGGGAACAAATCACTTGGTTTTCAGAGTTTTAAAAGATCCACTGAGAGAACAACCAATCATCCTGGATTTGAAACCTGGAATCCTGGATTGGGCAGAGCAGCAACAGGCATGTGTTGAAGCCTTGCAGCATGGTAGAATGAATTGTGATGGATGCACTCACTCCATTAGGCAATTCCCATTTTTTGAGTTTGCAACAGCAGGGAGAGGAGAAGGGAAACATCTAGAGGCAAGCTGCTTTCTTGCTGCTTTTCTGTTAATGGCACACACAGCCTCTGCCATGATACCCCTGTTCAGTGCCAAGGATTCTTTACGTTTAAAGTGAAGTCAAACTGCCCTGCCTGACAAAGGTATCAAGGGATCCAGTGAGTTCAGCTGTTATCATTGTCTGACTGTGGGATTGTTTCTGGCTGAGCCCTTAACTACCATCCTTTCTTTGCTGAAAAATGCTGGAAAGTTGGCACATACTCCCAAAAGTTTCTTGCAGGCATTATTCCCATGCCTGCTGCAAAGCACCTCCATGCTCAGCCCATCTGTGCCCTTGAGGATGCAGTCAGCTTTTCACCTCTGATGTGGAAAAAACTATTTTCTTTTTTTTATTTTCCACTGAGATTCTTTGAAACACGATCAGGTTTTCAAAAGGGTACAGCAGTCATTGAGGTAACTAATTAGCATTCTCCTCTCTATGGAAATTACCTGTGTGTGTATTTTATGCTCTTTGCAGCAGTGGTACTGTATTTGAAATCAAACACCTTTCTCAGAATAAGATACAGGAAAAGAACTTCAGGACCACCTGATTTTGAGTTACAAAAACACAGGATTACTGGAAATGCAAAACTTTCACCACACACACACACTGTTCTGGCATTTTAAATATTATTTAGTCTTAATCAAATGTTCCTGTTAAATAAAGCTAAAAAATTGTTCTGCGTCACTTCAAGTATTTCAGTTGTCATGTGAGAGTATCACTTTGAATTATATTTTCTAACAATAGATGATCATGTTTTACAATTTTATTTTAGAATATCAACATTAAGAACTTTTTAATGGTTAAAGAAAACATGTAAGAACATCCTGTGTTAAATTATAATTATTTAACATTAACAAAATGAAATAAATGAAATAATCTTTTTCAAACACTGTAAAATGAAATATTTTGTCCTGATTCAAGCATTAGGGAGAAAAACACTATTATTTTGTCAAGCTGACATGTTTCCATGAGCCAAGAAACTTTTTCCTGAGCAAGTTACAGCTTCCCAATTTGTATAGTGCACTCTTCTGGATTACCTTTTCTTTTTTGTTTCATTTTACAAAACTAATTGGAAAAAAAGAAAAAAACACATTGCAGCTGTACTGGACAGATTTTCATTACTTTCTACAGGAGCAGAGCCCTGTACATATTAATTAGCTGTAACACAAATTAGTTCTCTTTCAGTTAAACCTCAAGAAGATGAACTGTTCTTATAGAAGTAGCTTCACTACCTCCACAAATGTGGTTTATAGCCTGCTCCTGGACAGAGAAGGAGCCCCACATCACCTGGTATAGTTGACTTTTGCCTGCTCCTCTCTCAGGTTTGTTCGAAACAGAAGCAGAGCATCGAAAGGATTGAGGAATCTCCAGCTGAAGTAACAGTCCTTTAGAAATCCTGTCAGATGACCATAAGTGTCAACAGTCCCAGACTGGCTGATTTCTTTTTCTCTCGAAATAATTGCTACCATCCCTGCCCTAGCTAAGCAGAAAGAGACATGATCAAAGGGAAGAGATCTGCTCTTTTCTGTTTGTTTGATTTCCTCAGCAAATAGCAAATTCACCAAGCAGATTTACATTGAATAAGAACCTGAGACCACTTGAGTCCATTTCACCAGATGTAGGAAAACAAGAGTGGCTATGGGGAAGATGCAGGAGACTAATGGTGACATTTTCAAAATTAAAAATATCAACTTTTCATTCTAAACCATTCAGCTTTGTTTTGATATCTAATTCTGCTTTTAAAAGGTTAACTCTTCTCGAATGAATGCTTAACATTCTCTGTTGTTTCTCTTTGTTTACTTAGCAGCTGTTCTAAAATTACAGAAAAAAAAGAAAAGAAGAAGCGAAAGTAAAAGCCGAACTAATTATTTGGCTTTCTCCAAAATAAAATACACATTGTTGTTACAAAGTTTAAATGGCATCTTTTGGCTCACTTTCAGTAAACAATGCAGACAATTCTGTTATTCTGAGATATCTCTTTGCATACTGCTGTACTTTACCCCAGCCTCTTTACAGTGGAGCTCAGCCCACCCCAGGGCCACAAGCCAGCATTAATTCCACCTTTCTGTTGAAGAACAGCACAGATACTTCAGAAACCATAGAATACATACAGCCTTGTGCATTTTGTGAAGGATGTTTGTTTCTTTTCTTCTGAAAAGATAACACTTTAAATGCTCTGGTTAGTTTATTCTAATGTCCTATAAGCAGCACCAGTTCCTTACAGACAATTTAAAATTCTTTCACACTCCAGAAATACCATAGGCAGTAGCAAGTTAGATAAGTCATTCTTGGAGTTATTACTTGATAATGATGATAGCTTCAGTTCATCTGAAAAATTGTTGCTCATAAAATTACTGTATCATAAGCAAACTGCACCCTTTACTGATTTGTTTATCCTTGTAACACTTTCAGTTTGGATAACACTCTTTTTTTATTAATATTGCTATTATTTATTTACCCCTATCAGTTCCATAAGATACCTCAAAAAATATATCTTACACTTGCCAACATTAAGAGAATTACTAACATCCAATACAGCTGAAGTTGGATCTCTCCAGGAGGGAGAAGAAGCAAAAAAGAAACCCTGACAGTCCAATTTGGATGTGTTTGGCTATTTCCCATAGCTCAGGTGATGAACAAAATTTTCAAAACCCATTTATCACCACAGGGCAGAGTGGCAGAGCTCTGCATTCCTAACCCTCCTCTCATCTTTCTTCCCCATGGCAGAAGACAGGCTCTCCTTTCCTCCATCATTTAACTGTGGTGAGAAGGTGGATTCCTCAGCTCTTGCACAGGCAGAACAGTTGTTGTGTCAGGTCACCAGCACCCCGGAGACACGGTTTGGACACCTATGTCCTGTCCTGTCAAGGGAAAGAGCAACAGCAGTGATGATCCCCAACATTCAGCAGATGGAAAAAATACTGGAATTACATGATTTTTAAATGAGCAAGAAAAAAAATATGCATTTCAAATCCCCTGATTTAAATCCTGCCCACCAGCTGAGTGCAAAAGGCTTTTTATGCTCAGTTACAGGAGTACAGTAGATATTTTTTCTGGAAAAAAAAATCTTGGGTAAATTCCCAGAGAAAGCCTTCTCAGTCTGTTCTTCTTCCCAGTACTCTCCAGGACTTGATTGTGTAATAACTACACAACTGTAATAACTTGTAATAGCTTGTGCAACTGAGCCAAGAGGCAGTGCCTCCTTTGCACTGCAGGCTGCTTTTGCACTTCTCAGGACAGGGAAATGTCTCCTTGGAGTTCACTACTGCCCCAAGCATGAAAGGTTTAGGCATATTCACAAGATCTTGTCACTTAGAAATGTACCCCAGCTCAGCTGAGCTATCACAAACAATCAAATAAGTACTCTTAAGATCTTTTATTGATTTTCAAGCTAACTCATTTTACCTTAGATTTGTGGCAGGCTTAAGCATGCTCATCCACTCAGTTATGGCCTGTTAGTCCATCTGAGCCATCATCCTGTGTGTGCCTACATCCATTCAGCCTGAAAGGCTTGTCATCACTCATGCTGTATCTGCACATGGGAGACTGGGTTGTAATGGTCTGCTTTCCCCTTGATATAGTTCAGCCCTGAAATGTAAGACATAAACTACATTTAGGGACATGGATCAATATGCATTACTGTATGGCCCGTCTCCGTCCCTGATGAGGTAAAAGGCTCAGCATGGTCAGGCAGCTGTAAATTCTCCGACGTTGCATCTGCAATAACAGGAGCACCGCAGTGAGAAGTTGAGGGCTGGTCATCTGCTGGGATACTCTATCACTTTTCTCACAGATAGCACAGAGAAATTATCTTGTCCCAGCTCTGGGGACTCTCTTCCTAAGTGCCAATCTAAAAAATCACTTGCAACCTGCTCAAAAACTGTCATAAGAGCAGCACTGAAATGGGGAGATTCTTGCAAGTTGAGCATTGCCAGTAAGCTGCAGGGATTTGGTTTACCTTGCAGTTCGTCTTTTCTATTACTCTCCAGACTTTCTGTATCCTAGTTACTTCAGGGCTGAGCTTATTTTACTGGCCAGAAACTAGTACAGTCTTGCTGGGACTCTTCTGGTACAAGAGGTGTTCAAATAAATACCACCACGTAATAACAAATAGTTTCAATTAAGTGAAAGCCGGAGTTGTGTGGCTGTGCAGAAGTGAGTTTCAGAAGCTTCCAAGGACAGAATGCTATCAAAATCCTTTTGTTACTGTTTCTAAGGCAGGTCTGCTTTGCAAACAAACCAGGAATCCCTCAGGTTTTCCAATATGCAGAAATTAAAGTATCCGTAACACCTGTCATCTTTCATCTGTATCATTAAGTTAGTTGCATGGAAATATCATTTTTTAGTGGTGATTAAACTGTTTATTGGGGACTGCACTAACCCAGGGAGAAAGCCAGCTAGATTTTCCACAGATAGCAGTGGCTAGCAGAAGTAAGCATAAGTAGATTATGAAAAGAAATCTAAAATTGTCGAGTCCTCAGCGACTCCATTCAAATCTCACAGTTTAAAGGAAAATTGCACTGTTTCAATGCCTGGCAATCAACAAAATTATATGGTAAGAGTCATTCCGCATAAACTGTGAAATATGTTTGGAAATAATCTCCTTCCCTTCCACCTGATGCTTGTACTGCATATTTAACATACTTGACAGCTTTAGCTAATTTATTACCAAAGAGAAATTCTGTTAAAGAGGAGGAAACTGAAGCAAATGGGGATGACCTCAGTTGCTGAAGGGCATGAACGAAACCATTCCCTTCATCCCTTCCTGGACAAAGGCATAAAATGTACCCTCAGGATGTTTGCTGATGATACAATACTGGGGGAAGTGTCTGATACACCTGAAGACTGTGCTGCCGTTCAGCCAGACCCTGATAGGCTGGAGAATTGGGCAGAGAGAAACTTAACAAGGTTCAACAAGGGCAAGCGCAGGGAGGAATAATCACAAGTACCAGCACAGGCTGGAGTCTGACCTCCTAGAGAGCAGTTCTGTGGAGAAGGACCTAGGAGTTTTGGTGGATGACAAGGTGACCATGAGGTGGCAGTACCCTGGGGGCCAGGAGGACCACTGGTGTCCTGGTGCATTGGAAAGAGTGTGGCCAGCAGGTCTCAGGGAGGTCATCCTGCCCTTCTATTCAGCCTTAGTGATGCCGTATCTGGAGTGCTGTGTCCGGTTCTGGGCTCCTCTGTAAAAGGCAAGGAGCTACTGGAGAGGGTCCAGTTGATGCTGCTAATATGATGAAGGGTCTGGAGCATCTCTCTGAAGAGGACAGACTTCAGGAGCTGGGTCTGTTTAGTCTAGACAAGAGGATGGTGTCAGACTCTTTTTGGTGGTGCCCAGGGACAGAAAGGGAAGCAATGGCCATGAACTAAAACACAGGACGTTCCACGTCAGTATGAGGAAGAACATTTTTACACTGAGGGTGGCAGAGCACTGGGATAGGCTGCCCAGGGAGCTTGTGAAGCTTCCCGCTCTGGAGACGTTCAAAACCCAACTGGATAAGTTCCTGTGTAACCTGCTCTAGCTGAGAGGGTGTGGGACTCCAAGATCCCCAGAGGTCCTTTCCAACCTGTGATTCTGTGATAAGGGAACACAAGGCAGTTTCTGGGGACTCAAAGTCCCTTCAGTACCTGCCTCTGACATATGCCTCTGGTGTGAACACTAGCAAGCAGCCGGTGTTTGCACAGAGTCCTATGCCCCAAAAGCTATGTTATGGAGCCTAAAGCCCTCTGCATGGGCTGAGCTGCTCTGCCTGTGAGGAGCTGAGCTGGTGGAACATACCTCAGGCAGGACACACAGAACCAGACCCACAGCCCAGGTGAACTGTGATAAACAGAGGTTGTGGACTTGCACCCCACTGATCACAAACCCTTTCTGTCCGTTGTCAATTCAAACACAAAATGACTACACGGAGACCTTGACTGGGAAAATGTCAGATGCTGTGTAATGGTCAGGACCTGGAGGTCAGGCACTGAAAGACCTCCAGGTACTGGGACTGAATCAGGGGTAGATCTTTACCACTGTGATGCACAGAGTAGCTGAATGGACCTACCTGTGATACCTGTGAGTCGTGGCAGGAGTATCGTGGTGCAAGAGTTTGGTTGCTGTGGCAGCTCCCTTTCTATTTCCCAGGGAATTGGAGGCCTATCTCTAAAACCACTCCAGTGTGCCAAGTGGAGATACTATTACAGGCTTTTGTCATCATGGACAACAGCTGAACTCTGATTAATAATAAATGCATGAAAATTCACACCTGAAATCAAACTAAATGGGGGAAAAAATCATTCTTTGCAACTGTACAGTGATACCTTGGTCCCTTAATTCTGGAGTGTTTATTACCTTCTCATTTCTTCTCACCTCTTCCCCACCCCTGTTAAACCATGACTTTGCTCCTAATTCCTCTTCCTTCCTTACCATCATAAATTAGTCTCATCACTTCTCTTTGAGTCATTTTGGTTTCATGCTTTGTGTCTCTTGCTCGGAGAGCTGCATATCTTACCTACTGCTTGCTGCATATATTGGTGCTTGAGAGCGCTGTTGACTGCTCTTCACTTCTCTTTCTCCTTCTCTCAGATCTGTTTGGAAAAATGTCTTTTCGTATTCTCCCCAACAACTGTTCTTTCCTCCAGCAAGTATTTTATTACAATTGTGCGTATTCTTAATAAACTATGTAAGTGTGTACAGCTCCCTAACATAGCTGAGAGGCATTGCAGGATGAAAGAGAAGCTGAGAAGATGCTCAAACACAATAAAGAATCCATTGCAGCGGACAGAGCAAGATAGTGCTAAACAAAGAGATTTTATGCCCTTGCGAACAGCAGGCTCCAGCTTTACCAGTTTGCTCCTATGATATAGACTAAGACAGTAAAATCTAAATTTAGGAAAACATTTACTCAGTTTTCATGTTAATCAATAGGATAATTATGTTAGTCAGAATTTTCCAGAAATCCGATGATGTTTTTTGCCTCCAGGTGATTGACATTTTGCTAACTCATTGTTATTTCTTTCTCCAACTCCTTGTGTCGTAGTACATGACATTTAGAACAGCTTGGTGAGACATGTGAAGCTGGTTTTCAGCCACTTTGTTGTTTGAACTCCCAGCCTTGTGTTAATTTCACTCTTCGTGATTAAGTAAATGCCTCTTATGAGAGAAAAATTAACTAAAGCAAAGATATAATTGTTTTTCTTCATGTGGTTATTCAGTTAAAATACTCAATTTCTCCTCATTTAAACTGGAAAGGAAACACTTTCCAGGCAGAATTCTGACTGAATTCTGAAAATTTTATAAATTAGGCTGTTATAATGGGTCCTAATAATTGGTTTAATTATTAGATTATAAAGGAGAATACAAAGTAGGCATTTTGTTAGATGAAGGCGGTGTCATCTGTCTGCCCAAGGTCTTTTTGATGAAAACTGTAAGCTTCAAAAATACTTTTGTTTTTCTGGTATATATAATTTTTCATGGCTGAGCAACTACTAAACCCACTAATTATATACAATAATAATCACAAATATCCAGAAATTACTTGTATACATGAATAATCAAACTCCTAAGCATGCCATCCTGTCACTAATAAGGACAGCAGACATTCTACTTACAAGGCAGGAGATCCAAATATCCAGGGCATCATTTTGCCCTTTGCTGTACCTCATACTTCCCCAAGGTACCAGAGGAGCTGCTGCAGGACTGTGCATGGTCAGACAGTACTAACAAGCGTTCCTGAATAAAAGCTGCCTCTGGATCAGGCATGCTGGCTGTGCTGGTACTTTTCCTACAGGCACCCATCTGCTCGAGCCAGTTTACCAGTGTATTCAGAAGCTAATGGACGGTCAGAAATATCCTATAAACATGTGAAAGGATAACTCAGAGGGTATTTTGGAGTGATGTATAGTGGTGTTCCTTTTATCTCACAAGTAGGGTTTTTTTGTTTTATTTTTACATGACTCAGTTGCTCAGGGAATAAACAGCTCTTCCTTTGAGGTTCATTTTTTCCTTAATGGCATTCTGCTGCCTAGAGATTTTTAGCCATTCAGTTTTGCTGTCCTAGAGAATGCATTTTTATTCTCATGTTTCTTTCAGGTGTTAGCCACTTAAAATTTATAAGGATTTTGGGGTAGCCTAAATGTAGTCATTTTAAATACTGTTACCTCTCTCAAATTTTTACCATTCTGAACTTTCCATTCTTTACAAGATTGCTGAATTCTCACAGACATGATATTGTGAGATGCTGAGGAGCTCCAGAAAAACTGAAAACATTGCTTTTAATAATACCCTTCTTTCTAATGAATAAAATTCTAAATTGTCTTGATATATGTGACTCTATGTCCACTAATGAAATATGAATGTATGTATATAACACTTTTATGGGTTTTTCTTGAAAAGAAACCAATCTTCTGCTGACTCTGAGTGGATTTTCATTCAAGCAGCACAAATAAGGTCAAAGACAATTTCTTCTTAATTAAAGGGAGCACATAATATTGATTTAATAAAAATTTAACATTACCTAATGACAGCTAGGTATTATGTTCTGAGCAGAAAGACTGACATTTTATTGTAATCAATATGTATTTTATTAAAATCAATGTGCTACATGAACTATTCTACAGAGCGCCTTAAAAATGTCTAGTCTGCCACTGCAGAAAAGGAGAGTTTGTCATCTGGAGTTAGGACTGCTTGACAGAAGAATTTCTAGGTGTACAATACACAAGTTTCAATCTTTCTTGGAGGCCAGTGAAGGTGATCATTACCATTGTAAGTGGCAGGTGTTTAACCCCAGCTAATTTCAGTAGCCAAGAGGAATAAGGACCTGGAGAGAACCAAAGTAATACCATGGCCAGTATTTGCCCAACAACTTTAAATTCAGCTCTGCTCAAACCTGTGCGTGGCAGGAGGAGGTTTCCATCCAGGACAGCCCTCAGTCCTTGTGTAAGCCCACTTTGGCATATGGCCCCAAAACATGACAAAGAGCTGCATCTTTTACAGGACTCGTCTTTCACTGATCTCAGTCTAGACTACTCTAACATGAATGCTTTCTTTAGCAGTCCCCTAAATTACCCCAGGGCTTTGGTAAAAAGAGATGCTGTTCTCTTTCACTTCTTTATTGCTTTCTTTAACCTATCTCATAATTACTTTAAAGAGCATTTCTTATCCTAAAAGCTAATGGGCAAATGACCCAAATATGCTTTGGTGGTTAATTTTATTTATTTTTGTCCAGTTATATTCAGAGAGAAAAGGAGTGAAAGATGGCAGTCCTGTTAACCAGCGCTAGACCTGTCTCCTTTCAGCCTTCTCATTCAGTTCTCTTCTTCATCCTGTGCACACATTGAGAGACAAGCAGAGTGCTGCAGCTTTGAGAGATCCCTTATTTTATACCATGCACATAGTGCATATGGGAGAACCAAGCTCTTTCATCTGGTTCTACAGAGGAAGACAAGAATTGCTTCCATTTCTTCCACTGTATTTCAGCACAGTCTTGACAGAATTAGTGACATGAGACAGTGGCCATCACCCACTGTTCCTTACCTACCTTATCTGCAGTGAAGCTTTTAAGAAATGGAAGAAAGAGTTGAGATGTTGTAGGGGGAAATCATACAGCTCAGATGGTTTGGGGATGGTTGTAGACAAGGTTTGAGTGCATAGAGAATAATTTCAGTATGTCTTGTCCAGAGTCACAAAATTCAGTGTGTGAATCCCTGGCAGAGGCTTTCATTCCATTCCTTTCAAATGGGTTTTGTTTGATCATTTGGGTGTGCACAAAGGGGAGGGTGGATGAAACTTGCTGTCATCAGGAGAGTGCCGCAGAAAAAGCTTTTCTCACAGCTCTAGGTGAATCTATGGACACAACACCACTTGGTTTACAGGCTCTGTTCCCAGTTTTAGCAGAGTTTATATTCATCAGCTCATGATTCACCTTGAAGGCTTACTTCTAATTACTCGACAGAGAAATAAGCACCATTTGTGCCTGCCATGATCACGAAACTCAGTGAGAATTGATTTGAGTCTGCTTATCTCCACCAAAGAGAATTGAATAGTACAGAATATTCTGAACAGGGCTATACAAAATGCTGAGGTGAAAGCATCAGTACAAATTACAAGGAACAGCTGAAAGATTTTTCCAATTTCAACTAATATTTATGACCAAAAAAAAAGTCAAGATAAAATAACACCAGCAGTAAATTAGAGCTAGAATTGTATCCCAGATTACCTATACAAAAAAAAAAAAAAAAAAAAAAAANAAACAAAACAAAAAAAAAACCAACATTGCTTTGGGTTTGAAGCCTGCCCATCCATATACATTTTATGCCTAGTTAACCCATAACCTTTCAAAGTTTGAAAAGAACAGGAAAAATCAGGATTGGACCTGGGACCTAAGATTACATCCATTTAAGATTTCCACTTCTATATACTGTGGTGTGTGGTTCCTCTGTGCTCAAAATATCCACTGGTACACATCTTGTAAAGAACATATTTACTCTTTAGAATAATCACTTTCTAATCCTGGTCTTTGAAATCCAATTACATATCTTGGTTTCTAAACAAGTATTTGTCATGTACTCTAAAGCAAAGTGAGGGAAAACAAGTTTAGGCACAACAAAAACAGAACTCTGAAAAAAAAATATAATCAGTATAAATTTGCTTTCCAGAAGGAATGTCAGAAGACATAGCCAGAAGTCTATTATGCAAGAGTTAGAAAATGAGCATCATGGGAAAGCCTTTAACCTAATTATGGTTTTCTTATTATTTTATTGGCACTATCAGATTTTCATGGCTGAGCCAGCACAACTGCTGTAGCCTTGCCTGCAGTCATTACTCAATGTTATCTTTTATTTATACCAAATTATAAATGTGTTTGTGGCACTCTGCAAACAAATAAGGGATGCAGCCTGTGCTTCTTGGCTAAATTTTATCAGTCCTATATTGTATACACTGATTAGATGGCACTTTCTTCAAGGTCTGCTGAGGTCTCCTCAGGCCCACAGAGCCAGTCATAAATTTGTGCTCGTGAGGCACAATAAATTGTGCTTCTTCTATTGCCGAGCCTTATCTGGTCGCACATCTAATCACTGAGGAGCTGCTCAGCTTGTCAGCAGTTCAGCTCTGTAAGCTTGTGAGGTAGCTCTTTGTGCTTTCCATACTGAGAGTGAAACTGCAGCTGGCCTCCTGATCCAGGTTTTCCTAGGCTGGAGCAGCGGGTCAGCTGCCGGGAGAGCTGCGTTACTGTCTCTAACCCAAGTGCTGACCATCGTCAGGCCCAGTCAGTCTCTCTCCTCCAGGTCAGCAAGTAGAGAATTCCTCCATGTAAACTGAAACAGCTGCAACTGGAGTGGTTAAAAGCACCTCCATGAGCCCTCTGATTCAAGGAACACATTCTGGGAGAAGTTATATCATCAATACCTGAACTCAGCTTGTGCATCCAGCATCATGCAGGATTTCAGACTAAGCTAAAGGGATGGTACGGGATGGTAAGAGACATTGTATGTGACAGGGTATGATTTACTGAACTCAGCATTTATGGCTGGTTTGCTTAGCAACACACCCCTGGAGGGCTCCATATATTACTTTTTATAAAAATACTGGGTTTACTGCACACCCAGAAACCAAGGATTTATGGCAGAGTATGTCAAATGATAGAAATAAAAAGTAAAGCACATTTTTAATGTGGTTTTGGGGAGCAAAATGGGAAAACTTAGTATAACATGAACACAACACTTTGTACACTACAGGCATCATGTATTTGTGAAAAAAAAAAAAAGTGAAAATCACCTCTGGTTAAAATAAAGTTCTCAATTTTTTAAGTAATTAATACACATAATTTACTGTTTGCTGTTTCCCAGTCCTTTAAAAAAATTCTAGAAGGAGTTCTATCTATAGACTCATACTGAATTCTATGGATAGAATTAAAGTTACTTAGGTATGTTTAAGTGAGACATAGGCATCCCACCATCAATGGCCTTTTAATATTCCTCTATAATTGTTGGAGGGAAGGAAGGACTGCTCCATGCCTTTCTCTGTTTAGGGTGGAATTGCCTTCTAGAGATTGAGTAATATCTCTGTATTGATGATAGAGAAGTACTGGACGATTGACTTAAACAGGATTTCTAATTTCTTCTTTCACACAGTTGGATCACATGTAATCTGGGTTTTGGAGACTGAGACTCTGCATAATAAATGAAACATAAAAAAAGAATAAATGTCTCATAAAACTCAGACATGTGCTTGTTAAAAATTGGAAAAAGGTATGCATAGCAAGCATAAAGGAATGGAATAAATATTGATAAACCATCCATTAACTAGCCAAAATCTGTGAAACACCTCTTAATCATATTATAAAGTCCAGTCATTTCAACAGAGAAGGAATTTTTGGAGTCCTATTTTTGTTACCTTTGACTGACTATCATTCCAGTGGAAGACAGGCATCAAAGTATATTTTCCAGGTTTAAGCCTAACTACTCTGTGATCTTAAAGAAGGAAGCAATTATTGCTTTAGGATCCAGGCCCTGACTAAGAAAAGGAGTTAAGCAAATCCTTAGATTTCAGGTCAGTATGATCAGACATCTTGAACTTTTCCTTAAGAAAGGATATTTTTTTATGTATGAGTGTCCCAAAATGTGGCCCTGTTACTTTTCACCCCAGTTCTTCCTATGAGAGGGAGAAAAAAAAAAAAAAAGGAAACTAATGTTTAACCTAAATCTTAGCATTTCTAGAATGGTGTATAATATATTTGGGAGGTGGGGGGTGTTAATTAATAAAAATATTCGTACTGCTAGATACACACAAGATTGACTTTCAGCACATTCACTTGAGAGTAATCTTAATTTCAAATTATGTAAAGTCAGATCACCACTTCCCCTGTCAAACGCATGTAGCCTGGCAAGCCCAAATGAAAAGCTAACATGAGTATTTTGACTGCGAAAAGGTCTTGCATGAAAAAATATCCCATCCTCTTTTTTTTTTTTACATGGATGCTGAATAAACAACTTGTGATAATATAAGGTAATGAATCGCAAACTTGCTGAACTCTAATTATTAATCTGATATTCAGAGATTTATTTCATTCCTTTTAAGAATCCTGCAATATCAGCTCTGAATAATTGCACTTTCTGGGAGGCTTCCATGCTAGCCCCCATTTAAAAGCTCATTCTTTCACATAGATATACAGTACTGCTGCAATGCCATGAGGATACAAGTACATCTCCTACACATTCAATAACCATCAGATGAGTGAAAGCAAAAAAAGCATTGAGTTATATTTAATGAATGTGATACTGGAAAAGGCATCCTATTTTCAATATTCAGGTGCATTCTTCAGTCTATTTATTTAATACGACAAGAAATTATTAGAATTAAAACAAAGAAATTTGGTACAAAGATACTAAACTCTATTTCTCATAATTAGGAAACAACTTTAATGCTAACGTAGCAGTGCACTGTGGTTTCACAATTACTTTATTCCCCTAGAAATCAGCAGTTGCTCAGTATTGCTTGGAAAGGCTATAATGCCTTTCCTTACTCCTCTCTCTGACAACTGTTTTCCCCACAACCCCACTTTCTCTTCTGCCACATTTTTGAACTTTGGTTCAAAAATACCATTGCAGCAATCATATAAAAATGGGGTTCAAAATAGTTATTTTCCCATTCTGATCCCCTGTGTGTCATCATCAGTGAAAAGAAAGGGGGAAAGGTAAGATGGCCCCATCCTGTTTGGTGTAGGTCTAAGATATGGTATCCTAGATAGCTGTGAAAATATGACAGGCATATCAATGCACAAGAGAGAGCTTCCGTGGTGAAACCACTTGCTTAGAAAGCCCTGTACTTCCCAAAGGCTCTAGATGTTTTTAGTGTATGGCAACTGAATATTTCAGCAACTTTCTGACATTTCTATTTTTGATGTATTTGAAATCTGACACATAAAGAAAGCTTTATCATCCAAATATTAACACTTGTTCAGATAGTATGAAATGGATTATGACCAGAGTTTCTAAATACATGGGATACAAAGCATGGGGAACAGCAAGGCAATATTTGCTCATTAAGGTCAAACCCCATCTCTACCAGGTATTTTGTCACATTTCTCCTTTTCCACATTTCTCCTGGTTCTGGTGTGTGTCCATTGTCACTGCCATCACACTTCAGAAAACTGGTGCTGTGTTGGTGATGAGCCTGCTGACAGGGTGTCACAGTCTCTGCTGCACACAACAGTGTCCCTGCTCTCTTGCACCCTCTCTTCTGGTTTTGACTGGAAATCCTACCTGGGACCTAAGAGAAAATTTTTTTTTTCTGTTCAGAGTTTTTTGAAATTTAGGAACCTGAAAAACTGGCATTTTAATGGGAGGACTATGACAAATATACGTGAGAACACTAGAATAGAATATCAAGCTTCGCACTGCTTGAAATGTACGAGCCATTCACCTGTGTCACTGCAGGGGCTTTTGAGATGCATACAGAAAGTTCTGATTTTCTCCTGCAGCAGACAATAGTCCACCTGCATAATACATGCTACTTAAAGTCATTACACAACCTGGGGTGTGCAGTAAATAAGTAATAAAAAAATCTTGCACTGCTTTTTGCCGTATAACTGCCTGCAATATAATTTATCCCTCAAGCAAAATGAAACAATCACCTACAAATCTACTCAGCTACTATGAATAATTGAAATGACCACAAAGTCTGTAGTTCAGACCCATCGTAACATTTTCACAGAGGAAAGTAAAAAGTTTTAAGTGCCTGCATTGTATAAAATCAATGAAATTTGCTGTTCCATTTCTATACATAGGTAATTTAGAAACTTATTTCCAGATGGCTTGCATTATAGGAATTGGTTTTTATTTGACCAGGTGTTATTCCACAATCTTTAATATTATTGTAAAGACAGTCTCTAAAAGGCTGAGAAACAAGAGCAACAAAATTAGTCAAGCCAAGTCAAACAGAGAATAATCCCTGTTCTTCAGGTTGATGCATTAGATATAACTTGATGACCTCATCCTTGATTAGCAGGACTATTTATCAAAACATTTCTCCTCTTAGGAATCTGAAGAGACTCCTTCAAAAAGCCATTTGGGTGCACTTCAAACAGAATCACTGCTGAGAGATGCTCCCAACAAGTGGAGATTTATCTCATACTACAAATGGTAATTAACATAACCTTTATGTTGTATTTGTTTTTATTTGAAAGGAAATCCACTTCATGTTGTAAACTTTGTCATATTTTACAGTACCTATTTACTTATGCAATCTGTTCCACTATTACCTAGGTTTTCTGAGCATTATAATGAGCACATTATATTAATCATAGTTAATAAAGTCTATCTCCTTCCCGTTATCATATCACCAATTTTTTGCTCTGGTACAGCAAAGGGTGAAAATATGAGGGAGATAAAATCAGTGTCCCAGTTCTTTAGGTGTGGATAACATGTAAACCTTGGCTGACCAGCTCTGTGCTTGACTTAAAGAAGGATGGCCTGCCCAGCTACAGACAGGTGTGGATACTGTGCCAATACCAGGGCTGGCCAGGTGATCTAATGTCCACCTGTGGAAAGTGTGTCAACCAGCAGACCAGGTGTGACCAGCACTGAAGGGTCTGCTTGTAACAGAGGTGACTTCCCCAGTGCAGGCACATGGCAAGCTCTAACACTTCAGGACCTCTCTTTTCCCCGGTTTCTCTGAGGTATGTGTTGTATGTCCAATGAATATACAAAAGGGACTTGCAGAGTCAAGATGGTTGCTCAGCCCAGATCTACCATGCTGAGCACCTACTTTATTGTCTTTGTTTTATGTGGATGCTGAAGGTAGTCAGGGATCTGAGGCTGGTGCATTTTCAATATCTGGGAGCAGTTTTCTGCAGGAAGAATTATTTTCTAACTATTTGAGACTAGCTTCTTATCTCTTCTGCTGTTTGAGTGGTGCAAAGGCTGTATGCCAATAAGCAGCGCAGCCATATGGTTTGCCTTACCCTGGAAATGTCAGCCAGGAAGACTTTGAGGATACCCATGCCTACTGCCTAAGCACTGTGTCTGTGGTGACAGGAAAGGACAAATGTCACTGTCTGCATGCTTGTACCCAGGCATGACCAAGCTGGCCACTGGGGACTGCTGTACCCTGTGTGACTCTGAGCTGGAGGTATCCTTGACACATCTGTAGAGCAGCTCTGCACCACCTTTGGCTGGTGCACAGGATAAAAAATCATAAAGGCCTTAGTCAAGAGAAATAAGCAGGCCTTCCTTATAGGTCTGAGAGATCCTGAGTTTTGGGATCGCATCATGATAACATGAAATGCAGAACTTAGTTTCTGCACACTTTGGGGAAGAGTGTATCTCCTCATAGCAGGAGCACCCAGAGCAACGAGGGCCTGTGCAGGGTCACAAGAGCACACAGTTTCCTTATTCTGCTCTGTCCCAGGAGTAACCCATGCCCAGAGTGTGAGGAAGCAGAGTTCTTTGCAGTCAGGTAAGTTTTATGTTATAACAAAGGTAAAGAGCATTTCAAGCTCATTCAGCCAAAGGTCCTGACTCCTGACCCCTTTGTAATCCGACCAATTCCCATCTGTGTTCTCACAGTGGTTGGGATCCAGCAAGGCAGGATCCATTCAAGAAGGCAATGCGGGTGCATAAGTGTAGTTACTTCAATGGCTAGAACACTTTCTGCATACCAAAGAGACCCTAAAACAGGAAAGCTTTCATTGCCAGAAGTTAAAGTGCCTTTAATATTTATTATACAGTTAATGTGCCTCTTCAGGAAATCCTTTGAGGGAAATAACAAAGATCAATAGAGGCCTGATGAATCCTAAATGGAGAAACTAAAAGAAGTATTTATATTTCTGTCTATGTATCTCCTAGAGATGACAGCAAATCTGCAGGCATATTACAGCAACGTCCAAGGGTATTCTGTGGAATTAAGGAAAGGGGAAGATATTTTCAAACACAAGAACAAAGACTGTGCCCTACTAAAATGTTAATTAACGTGCCAAGCATCAAACCACACATCTGCCCTTCCAGAAACAATGTGCTCATGGAAACAATGAATAAAATACTAACTTATTTATCGAAATACTGTGCATAAAATTCACCAAGAACATGACATCTGTAAGAAAATATCAACCATCTACTGCATGAAAATGAATGACCCATATCTCTTTTGCTGTGCTAACACTAAGCTGAGTTTATTTCTTTGGAGCACATTTAATTAGGAAAAAGAATAAGAAAAAGAATGAGAAAACCCTTAGGAAATGATCAAATTGTTAATAAAATTTTTGGATGCACTGTGTAATTACAACCCCTTGAAGAGTCAAAAACTCAGCTTCTTTATTTACATGTAGAAAAAGGCCTAGTGTTTGACAGCCATTTGTCAAAAATTCCATTGAAATTACAGTTGATGCAAAATTTCAATTATACCAATACCATGGAGTAAGCAAGGAGAGAGGACAAATAAGATGATATTTGGTAGAGAACTATAATTGTTGGTGTCCCACATGGACCCTATGATGCTGATGCATACAGCTCACTGATAAGAACTTCTTGGAAACCCAGGATAATGAAACTTGTCACCAGCATTATGCAAACTCCACTTAGCATTTAGAATTAAAATTCACAAATGGGTTATGTCTGCGCAAGGGTTTTTTGTAGAATATTATTAAGTTATCCTGGATAATGCCACAGTGAATGTGCAAGGCAAATAGAATACATCATCCATGCTACTGGAGGTTTTCCCTGATGGCTTGCTTTTTCCATGAAATGAAGCCCTTCAAAAATGGGCATTTACTTCCTCAAGAAATTCACCCAAATATATCGATATAGCAGTAAAACCCTTTCAGCTTCCCCTGGCTTACATCATTTCCAAAATAACCTTTCTAGACATTTTAAGTGTAAACACTATTTAGGCTTCAGAGGAATCAGATGTAGTTTGGTATCTTGAGCTGACAGCTTGAATCAGAATATGTATATGCCACCAGGCTGCTTGCCCCCTCTCTGTGCTTGACTGGAAACAGAAGGGTCTGCAACTTGATAGAAAATCTTTTTTGCTAAGTTTATTATTGACTAGAGTGGTTCCACTAGGCTTCCATCTGGATCCTGAATGCTTCCCAACACCACCCACTTCTATCTTAAAATTTGAAGTTAAATGTTAAATGAAATAAGCTGAAGCCTGGTGAAGAAATATCATCATATTCCTCGAGACTATTCAACAGAGTTTATGTCCCTAAATTTGAATAAATACAATGTGAACAAAATTTCTCATCAACACTTTATTACTTTGATGTCTAACAGACCGAGACATATTTACTTGGAAAAAAGATCACACATCTAGAAGTTTCAGGGAACTTTCTCCTGAACCTTATAATAACTGTGGAGGGTAACATCAATATTTCAGCACAAGCGTTGGCCAAATTTTTTCATGTGCCCATTTCTGGAGAAGTCGGATGCTGAAATATCTCTTATAATAGAAATGCTTTGTTGTGACTATGTCTTGATAGAATAGTCTATTGACTGAAGGCAGTATCTCCAAAAGAGCTGTTAAACTGGCCAGCCACCAAAACCAGAAAGGCATATTTGTTTATTGTTACCTACATAAATGTCTAAAAGAGCAACAACTTGTTAAAATAATTTAAAAAATTCACTGCACATACAAAATGAAACTGAAATTATTTTTTTACAGAGGATATTTGGGACCAAAGTGAGAGTTAATTTTTCAGAACTCTCCACTTAAATGGCCTTTTGAAAACCTATCCTTCAGTCAATGATTTAGATTTTCAATTTTTGCCATTTTGTAAAAACTTCATGAGCTTTGCCACCTACCTTTTATATCCTACCTTTTATTCAAAACACCCTGTTTAGATTATGAAGAATCAACAAATGATTATCTGTCCATTAAATCAAATCTCTTGGCATAGAGTAATTCTAGCTTCTTGGCAGCTGGTTATTTATACAGAAAAAAGTTGGCAATAAAGAATAGCCAACCATTACAGTTTTAGCATTTGAAATACCTGTAATAACTCTCAAAAGATTGGAGTTTGCTTTATTTATTAAAATACCCCCTTGCTGAGGAAATAGTTTTGAAAATTATTGTTTAACGGAGTACATTAATTAAGTCCTACCTAATAATCCTGCATTCTAGACTTCATGATTTATTTATTTTGGTTGTATGATTTATTTAGCAAAAAACAGTTGGAGGTCTTTCCTTCTCATTTCATCCCAACAGTGTTTTTATTGTATTCTTCTTTCAGTATGTAAGCCTATGAAGTAATCCCTGTTGATTTAAAGACAATGGTAGACCCATGGTTGTTCATCTAATAAAATTACTTCTTTAACAAAAACAAAAATGATAAATGGCTTTGTTTAGAGTATTTTTTCTATGAATAAAAAAAAAAATTTAAGGCAAAAGTAAAGTTAACAGACTTCTATTAGGTTTCAAAACATTTTGGAATCTCACGGAGGCAGTAGCAAACCAGAGCTGATTATGTTGTGTTGGCTTGCCTTGCAGTCGTCTCCTCCCATTAGCAAGACACCTGGCTGTTCCTTAAGGCACAAAACACAGAGTGGGCATCTCAAATAACTAGAAATGAAGCAAACTGCTTTGTCATCAAGCATCACTGTAATGAAAGGAAAGGCAGAAAGAAGGAAGAAAGCTCTGTCTGTCCAATATTTACAGCAGTGTGGCAGAGTAACCGTACAACATCGCTAGTACTCATCAACAAAAGCACATTTTAATTGAAGCATAAATTGAGGGATGGGAATAATTTACAGCATATAATGTGTAGTCTCATCAAACATTTTAGATGTATTTCAAAACATAAAAATTATTACTTTTCATAATGTGAAAAAACCAACATATTTATTATACCTATTTTTATCCATTTTACATTACTATATTTGGTGTTTAGCAACCTTTCTGAGAGACTCCATAGAATTATCAAGTACTGTTGATTAAAACTGCATAAGATGGAATATATAAGAGAGGATTACATGGAAGCAAGTGTAAAGAATTTTTATCTAGTTCACTTTCTAATTAAGATGAGAAAAATTGAATCATATTGATCCAATTAGTAGATTTTTCCTCTAATTTTTCTTGATTGTTTGTATGATGCAATGATAATTGCCATTTGCTAAACTACCTTCTATGGAAAGTCAGATTTCATTGCTTATCTGTCTGAAAGAGAAGAAAACATTAACACCATTTTTGTCTCCCTTTGAACACTGATCACTTCTTTTTGATCAGAAAGTGACAGAAGCATTTTAGTGAATCCCTGCTTATCCTAAAAGCTAACAGAGGACTGAAGACTCAAACGACCCAAGAAAGCTGTCTTTGCCAGAGCAGAGCCAAACAAGTACTAATTTGAGAAAATGTCATAATAAATTTTCAAATCTGACCTTAAAGCTCTCTGAAGTTTTGAATGCCAAACTTTGAAACATTTTCAGGAAGAACACTTTCCATATGATGTCTCGTCAACATTTCAGAAAATCGAGGACTTCAAAAAATATCCTCTAGACTCCTGTACAAAGAAGTACACAAAATCATTAGGATCGTAGTGAAATCCTGTCACTCTCACTTTTTTGAAACTATTTTGAATTGTAAAAAGTTATGTAGCCAGGGCACCTTGAGACTTTTAGTTATTTAATACACTGCCAGAGATTTCAATATAATGTTGGAAATATTTACTCAACAGAGCAGGACATACAGATGTTTTTACAGTTAGTTGCAAAGAGAAAGTATATCCTCTGTAGTAATTATGTTGTTGTTAACTTATGTAAAGTTAAGTAATGGTAGTATGCAACGTGCTTAGGAGACAAAATTTGAACTAGTATGACGTGGGAGATTGTGGCAGGAAACGTAATAGATCTGGAATCTTTAAAGAAAAGTGTTCTATTGCCCATGTCACTTCAGAATGAAATATATAGTCCTGATAGTTCTGCTTTCACAATTTACCACTATTTTAAGTATAGCCAAGATGTTAAACACCACCTAGAGGTCAGAATTTGCAGCAGACCTCAGGGTCAATGACCATGGTGACTCAAGATGTTTCACAGCATATTTAGTTCAAAGGATGTAGAATGAAACCGAGAAAACGAAAGCCTTTCCAGCTTGCTCCTGCTGAACAGTGTATATTCAAATACTTGTGATAAAGAAGTAAAAAACTAAACATAAACTGTAAGTAGTTTTTTAAATTATTTTATATTTTGTTCTGTTGTCTTTGAAAGGCATAGAGACAAAAAAATATTTTTGTGGCAAAGACAATGCTTAATAAAGTGCATTATTTGAGACCTGAAAATTGTTCAAAGAACTGGAACAGTAGGAAGTGAGTATTTCCCTTCAGTGATGATTCATGAGTTTAAAAATGTACCAAGGTATGTCACAGGATCCTGAAATCAAAGTCCATTTTGGTACACTCAGAGTTTTTCAGGTTTTCTATTGTTAAAACAAATATTTTGTCTAACGTGTATCCATTTTTTAAAAATTACACACACACATTAAAAAAGGAAAAGAAAAAACCTCAGAAAACTGAAACACAAGTACTCCTAATTATAATGACATTTGAGATAGGATACAGTAAGGTCCGGGCTTAGGAGGAGGAAAGCTTTGAGATCTAAAACCTGTTTGAGTTTCAAGCTGTCTGAAGTAACTATAATTCTGATCAAAGGATCAAATAGAGGAAAAAAGGCAACACAGGAAAGTGATAGATGGGTTTTCCCCTACCTTAACAGGTGCTTGCCAGCAGGGTTTGGAGGCTGAGGTCACAACTAATCTTAAGAAAGAACAGCGTCTATCTAGAACAAAACTCATTTCTTATCTGAAGCGGAAGAAATCAAGCAGGGTATAATTAGATGTTAAACTGACAGAGGTCATGTCAGTAGCAGCACAGATAGTTTGCTTAGACCTGAAGTGAGATTAATATCACAGTAGGTATCAGATTAATTACATATATTACTGAGGAGGTAGAACACCAACATACTTCACACTAAAGATGAGCCTGTTGTCATGAGCTCAAATGTATAACATAATTTGTATGGTTGCCATGAGAAACCATCAGTCTTTCAAAAATAGAAGATGACATAAAAAGAAATTATAGATTACTGGATAGAAATAAGTAAAAAGGTTCTTGAATAAAAGCAATAATTTAAATTTTTTAAAAATACAGTTGTCCTAATGAAAACCTGAATTTCAGTTGAGTCAATGGAGCATACAAGAAAGTTCAAAAATTAAAAGAAAATAATTCCAAATGAGAAAAGTAGGAAGGAATAGCTAGCAGAAAATCAACCCATGCACTCTGCTGAGATGAGATAAAGACTCATCAGCTACATCAGTGATCAGTTTGAGACACTGTAATGGAAAAACAACAGTGACATAGCTAGAGATGTTCAATAGAGAGAAGTTGCTGAATACTTGGAGGCAAGAATGCTTATGCAGTCAAGCACTGTTAAAAGAATATTCTAACAGCACATAAAAGACACTCTAATCACCACATCTAATTGCAAAGAGGAATAAAGCTCTAAAATGGCTCAAATATCTTATGTATAAAGAAGAATAATTAACAATCAAATTGAAAGCTGCTATCTTGACAGATGATGTATATTAGGACAATGAAAATGCAGCCTGTAATTTGACTGCTGAAGAAAATTTCAGATTACTGTAAGTGCAGTATTCTTTTTAGTGAAACTTCAACTGATTTTAAATTAAAATTGGTTTGACAAAGTTTTAATAAAGGTCTAGAACTTGCCTTAAATGTCTCTTTCTCTCTTCAGTTCAGCTCAGCTTTTACCTGAATTTAAAGAATGTGTTTTCAGAAGTGACTCTACCTAAGTTTGTCTTACTGGAACCAAGACAGCATCAATCAGAAGTATAATTCCTTGCTTAAACTTAGAAAATTCGTGCTTTCTGCAAGAGGGTGCGGAGAGTAGTTTCCAAACCCAGAGGTTAATGCTCTCACTGACATAACTGGAATCAGAAGCAAGTCTACAATATATCAAAGAGTACGAGCATTTTAATGCTAGAACAACACTTCCACAGAGCAAAATGGTATTCAAGCCCCTGAATCCAGATGGTGCGTTTTGGGGTGGGATGCTAAACCAGGTTTTTTGTTGTTTCTTGGAACACATGTTCCCACTACGAGTATGTCATTTAAACAGCTCCAAAACATCCTTCTTTTAGACTCCCTGTCTCCACTGGGTTTGGAGCACACTTGGTGATACCTGACAAAAAGGTCTGGGTCTAGTTTTAAAAAGATCTGGGATTAGTTTCCTTTGAAGAGAATTGAGTTTGTATTCACCAAAACCATTCTAAAAACAGAATCAGTAGTGACATTCAAGGAATTAACTTGCTAAAGACACCATTGTTTCATTACAAAACACTGATGTAGATATAGCAATATCTCTTTAATTTAGAATCGTAGAGTCATTAAATCTTTTAGGTTCAAAAATACCTCTAAGGCCATCAAATCAAACTACTGACCTCACACTATCAAGCCCACCATTAAACCATGTCCCTAAGTGCCACATCAACACATCTTCAAAATATCTTCAGGGATGGTGACTCCACCACTTCCCTAGGCAGCCTCTTCCAATGCTTGGCAACCCTTACAAAAATAATTTTTTCCTAATATCCAGTCTAAACCTCTGCTGGTGCTACTTGAGGCCATTTCCTCTCGTCCTGTCACTTGCTGGCTGGGAGACTGACCCCCCCACCTCTCCTTTTACCCACCTCCAAGGGCAGTTGTAGAGACCGATGAGGTTCCCCTGAAACTCTTTTTCTCCAGGCTAAACAATCCCAGCTCCCCCACTCAATTCTCATTTACTGGACAAGTGGGAAGGCTGAGACACCTCAATTTACCAGTGACAGTAACAGTCCAGGAGGATGTCTGTCTTACCTGTGCACGTTCTGGCCGAACATAACAAGAGTGTGCAGAGATGAAGAACTGTGTAATAAGGAAACTTGCCCTCAAAATGGGGGGAAAAATCTGAATTACAGCTAGGCAGCTATCACAGTACCCAAAGTAAACTCCTCTAAAATAAACTGCTTTAAAAGGAGGAATGTAATGATCATGAGCTTTAGGATCAGGACAGGATGTCCCATGGGCAGGCCAACAAGACAAGTGTCCAGACAAAATGATGATTGAGCATCATAATATTTTTAATAAGGCTTCCTGATTTGTTTCTGAAAGTAGACAATGGACAAAAAAGCCAGTAAAATTTCTCACTTATAATTAACCCTAAAAGTCCCATTCATTTGTCCTGCAAGCAAAGTATCACTATCGGTCAAGAGAAGAGAACAACCCTGGCTGGTGAAATGGTGACAGAAAACACCAAGTGAAGCAATATAGGATGGACCCTTTCAGCTGAAAGACAGTTACAGAATTGACAGAGGACCCAAACCAGAGACATTAGATACACTGTATTGACTACATGAAAGCTTTTGACTTGGCAGGTCAGCTGAGATCATTCAACTCATGGAGAAAAAAATACTTCCTTCTAAAAGCTGGGAAAAAGCTGAAATCAATGCCTGTTAAAGACTTTTAGGAAAAAAGTTATCCAGAGAAGGAAAATTTTTCTCTCACATGCCTTTATAATTATAAGGTACTGAAAGAGCACCACAGCTCCAGGGCTCAGGTAAGCACAGCTAACAAAATTCTCCGTTACCACCAGCAAACTTCTGAGTGTTGCTGGATGAGATGTTCATTGTTCTAAGGTAATGATTACCTACTGAATGGTTGCAGGATAAAGCTGAAAAACACACTACCCTGGAGACAGAATATAATATATAAAAAGCAAGTTTTTTGGTGTTGCACAGGCTGTCTGTCATAGAAATCACTAGGACGCTGCTGCAAAGTTGACAGCTGCGATGTAAGAAGCAAATAGAATAGAGCAGAGTAGATAATCATTTTTTTTTTAGAGATGGCCTTGCTGGCCACAGACATGTTCTGTATTGTTAGTTGTGTCACTTGATTATATCCCATTTGCAGCCATCCCGTTGCTGTGCTGCTCCTGCAGTTCCCTGAGGCTCAGGGAGATTTCCGAGGCAGTGAAATCGCTGGGATTTCTCTGACTGGCTTGAAGAGGCAGGCTAATCGGCTTAACCACAGACCACTTAGGAGAGAAGAGCAGAGGCACGTGCAAAGACTACAAGCAAAATCTCCCATACTCCTGGATCCACAGATCCAAAACACCTCCCAGTTTTGTGTGGTTTTGTGACACTACTGCTGACAGTGATACTAGAAGGGATAACTGTAAATCCCTTCTACATTTTTATGCTGTAAGTTTAAAACCTGATTGCTAAACACTCTTTGCACAATGTAATAACTCTGGAACTATTGGGTCCTAATAAGCATCAATAAGTTCTGTTGTTCCAGTAGGCTTTTCATTCTACTGATGACATGTTAAATAGAAATAAAGTTGGTTCCCATACCTCTGAACATTTTTCAGAAACCTCCTATCTATAGCATTGTGTTTATATTTTGATTAGATATTTCTTAATGTCTATTTCTTATTAAATTTCTTCCTCTCATATCTGATTTGCTTTATTTATTTTACTTATGTATGATCCAATATTGAAATTCTGCTTTCTCTCCTTCCCATGTACGCTGGGAACAACCCTGAAAATTAGATTCTGATCCATCTGAGAGAAAAATTTGGCCATTTCTGCATAATTTAGCTATGCTAATTGATCCACAGCTGTAGTATGAACATACTAGGAATGAATTTTCAATATTGTTTTCCTACCTAAGCATATGGGTGTAATTTACAGATTTCTTCTCAAGATGTAGACAGAATTTAAGCAACCAATTTCACTAGGTAATGAACAACCTGTTCCATAGGCATTTGTAAATCGTTGGAGGTTCCTTGCCAGGTTTTTGACCATCAAAGACATAGAAATACTGAAACTCTGCCACTCTCATCCCAGGTTCTTGCTGTGTAGGCAGAAGAGAAGGATGTTGCAGGGCTCAGGCTGTGTGCTGGATTTTTTCCTGTTCAACAAAAAGCACTCTGCATAGAGGTGTGCTTCTGGGTGGAATAGACAACAGACCTTAGCTCCTCCTATCCTGAGGAAGCAATGCACCCCCTGAGGAGTCTTTACAACAATGTCATCCCCTGTTCCACACTGCTACAGATGGAGTTTCATTCTCCATAACCATGGGCAGGCCAAAAGCATCAGACAAAATTTTCAAGCCTGAAATTCTCCAGTAGCTTTTGTGACATGAACTTTAATATCAGGAAGTGAAAAATGGACTTATGCTCCATCTCTTGCAATGGACTGATGGCTTCTTGAATACCAGAGGGACTGCTGAGGCTCAGTGGCAGGGGCTGCTGCCCCCGGGGGTACATCACCACAGAGCAGGACCTCCTTGCATCTTGCTTCTGCAGACATCTCTCTTTGTGACCTTCAAAGCCTCAAAATGCTGCGTGGTTATAAAAGGTTCTTAAACAGTCCTTCCTCTTGCCCACATCTTCACAAAGCTTTTATTTCATTGCTGTGATAGGATTGCAGTTTTATCAGCCCTAGCTTTATCCCAGCAGTAACTTTTAAAGAGTTATAACTTGGCTGCGTTTCCCCAGCTCCTGTAATCCTCTACCACAAAAGAAGGGATATAAATGAGGTACATTACCATTATATATTACCACAAGAACCAATGTTATAATTAGGTACTGTACCCACTTTGTAATCACTATGGCTTTAATTTCCAATCAAAAGCATCAAAGTCTGAAGACAGTGACCCTGCTATTGAACAATTCCTTTTCATTTTCTTTGACAATGAATTTTCAAAGGTAAAAGGGGGGAGGGAGAAATGGTATTTTATTCTAGAGCTTCTACATAATTATAGCAATTATAGAAACCTTTCATGTGCTTGGTCAGCTTTTACTGCATACGTTTAGCTGTTGGTTAGAAGTGTCTCAGAAAGTTATAATGTGTTTGGGGCACCAGAGTCTGTCCCACCATTATAAATACTGGCTAGGCAGACTAATGATTGCAGAGCGTAGTGGAAAAGGTTAGTCATAAATATGGAAGATATTAGTGCAGGTAACATAAAAGGAATTTAGAAATCTACTTCAGGAAATTGCTGTGTGCTATTTTACCTGTTTCTTTTTCTCTCTTGTTACGAGCAGTATTAAAACAGCCTCTAAATGCTGCAGTAAAGACCCAGACTTTGTTGTGCTAGATATCCAGCAAGTGCAAAAGGTAGCCTTGTCCTAGGTTTGCTACCTTACTGCACCCCGATGACCTGGAGCACAGAAACTGTTCAAGAGGAAAGACTCTTCTGTTGTAAACTACTCCTTTGAGCAGATTGGATTATACCCAAACACCTGGCATTCTTATTTTTTCACTGGTATAACTGCGTGTCCCCCACCACAGGGTTTTTCCCAATGCAGGTATGTTAACAAGAGCTGAAGATAAAAGGTCAGATATCTGAGTGGCATGAGAGACATGCCCAAATTTCCGTGTACATACACTGGGCAGCTGGAGGAGGCAGGACAGTGAGAAGCAGAGGAGATCAGATCTGCTACAGACCACAGAGAGGAGGCTTCCCAGCCCTGAGACCAACAGAAATGCAAAGACTCACTGAAATTCTTGAGAAGGATTTTTTCTCAAATGAAAAATCCAATATATTTTCTTAAGGGTGGAAAGCAGAAAGAGAGATTTCAGCCTGCTCTCCTCTTCAGAGATGAGAGCAGTTAAATGGAAAGGATTATGTGACTACAAAAACTGCAGCCAAAGGAACATCAGCTGGGGACTGTGAATCAGTCCAAGCTGTTCAATAAGGAGTGGAGTTCACCGCTCAGTTTAAGTGCCTGAGTAATCTCTGGAGCTGCTTGATTGAGTGCTCTCAGTGTTTTCAAATCACAAAAGATTTTTGTTATCATTATAAATATAATTTTGTTCTGAAATTTGTCTACAAATTAATAAAAAGTTAAATGTCAAAATGCTACATACTGACATCATCAAACAATTTCCACTCTTTTGAGTTTGGTCCTTTGACTCATCTGTTTATTGATATTTTAATATTCTGATGTTTCACTCTCTTTTGCAGTGAAATATTTTTTACTCTGCATGTTCTCTCAGGAAAGAAAATCATTGCTACCTAGTTCTACTCAAAGCTTTTCTTTGTTTAAAGATAACATTTTTCATATAGAATTAAAACACCGTTACAGCATATCCTATCTGGAAAATTTTACTCATGCTGAGTATTGTTTAATTACTACAAAAATCTGGGATTAGCATGAAATAAAGAGGCAATATTTTGAGACAAGAGATACAAATTAGTGTTTGATACACTAGATTGTTCTGTCCTACAAGTTTTACTTCTTAATATTCTTATTACTGCCTACTGATATTGTCAACCATATATCTAGTCTTCAAGGTGGAAGCTGAGAGATGTGTGCCATGTGTGCCTACCTGTCATATGCACTGTGCCTTATTTATATTAAATCCATCCATCATAATCTTCACTTCCACTTCTCATTTTATCTCATTCATTTTCCTCCATCATATTATAACCTCCAACTGTCTTTTCCTTCATAAGTTTCGTGACACTCAGGCATTTTGGTCACTTGCCTTGACCTTTCATAATAACTTCCATCATACCAGTTTCCTTCATAACATTTTCTCTGTCACTGACGGTCTCTCTTGGGCTTTGTTAATTTTCTTAGCCTTAAAAATGGTCTCAGAAGCCTCTGTGGGGGTGGCATTGAAAAGGAGAAAAAAAAGGAAAAATCTAAGGGAATGGCAAAAAAAAAAAAACAAAGAAAAAAAAAAAAAAAAAAAAAAAAAAAAAAAAAATAGAAAATGAGTTGAAAGAATAAAAAGGGAAAGGGGAAAAAAAAGAAACAGAAATACCGATTGCAAAAACTCTCTTTATATATATTCTCTGCTTTCTTTCTCAGCGCATATCCCTCAGTTATGTAATTTAATTTCCACATAAATATCTCATTGATTATCCCCTCCCTTGACTATTTACTTTTCTCCTTTCAAATAGACAGTCTTTTCAGAAGTGTCTTCCAAGTAGAGCAATTGCTTCCACAAATCTCATTTTTCCAACATTTTTGACCCAGGTCGAAGCAACCTTCTGCCCAAGGCAGTGTGTTGTGGTTTTGTGGGCCATTTGGTCTGTTTGGGTGTAGGGTTGTTTGTGTGGAGGCAGGGCTGCCTTGGCCCTATTTTTAAAACCCACATCATTCAGTGTGGAGGGGTTTCACGGCTCTGTGAGTTCCACACTCTCACTGTAACCAGGGGTGTAATGATCAGTGGTACACTGCTACCTATGTGCATTTCCAAAGGCAGCATGTATATCGACTAACTTTGCTGTCCCATAGCACCTCAAACTGTGCTGAAATTGTCAAAAATTAGAGAACAATTTAATGCCAAAGGCAGCAAAATGTAAACAATAGCTAAACATTGTTTCTCCCAAGAGCTTTTCTCAGGTGTCCAGCGAATGTCTGTAGTCATTGCCGTACAATAAAGGGAAAGTCTGCAGGTTTTCCCATTGCTTGGGTGTCTCCCACACCATCCATACTTTTGAGCAGAGCATGGGGCACTGGGGACATGGAGAGAGCAGTGAATTGTTCCGATGCCCCTCACACTCACAGTCAGATTATGGATCAGAACAGACCCTTCTAAATCCATCCAGAGGGTCTCAGGATTTCCTTAATAGGTCTCAAAGCTAATCTATTAAATTGTTGGTGAATTAACATTTTATTCTCCTTCCTCATTACAAGAATATATGTGTTATTATCCATACTGTTTAAAGAGATTTTTATCACCCTATGACTTTTCTTCCCATAGGTAATGTTTTGGGCTTGATCCAGATGCCTTCACAACTTGGCCTTTTTTCATGCAGAGAGAGATTTACTTCCCCAAACCCGGGTAATAAATCCCTAAATTATGACTTAAGTGGAAATTTACTATCACGTTAAATCACTATTAGAAGCATCATTCTCATTGAAAGTATCCAGGAAAGTACAACTTTAGAAATGAGCCGTGCCATTGACTAGAATTATAGATCAGTTTTGTGCTGCTATTTATAGCTGTGCAGGCTCCTGAAGTCAGGCAGTTCCTTTTCATTCAATGGCTCTTTCTAAGAATTTCAGAAGTACTCACCCATCTGTGCAAACAGTTACCAGCACAAAGCATAAGATGTGGGTGCAGGGGAGAAGGTGTTTCCCTGGGATGTTTGATTATTGGATATCTTAGTGCCCATCGTTTACTGGACATCAGCATCGTCACTAACGCCATTAAAACCAAGGTTTATACAAGTATGGCTCATCAAGGCTGTTCTGCTGAACCTTTAAGAAGATGCTCTGAGGATTCACTGAGCCCATTATTTATCTTCTGCTGTCTTAAAAGGTCGATTAGTAGCAGATTAGAAAGTGTAAATTACGCTGCAGAAGCAATAGTGAATACATTCCACACTGAGACCCAACACAACACAGAGCATCAGGGGTCTTAAGACACAGTGGTGACTCTGGCCTGGGTCTGAAAATCAAAATGCACTAATCCATAAATTTAATTTTCCCATATGACGCGTAATTTTAACAGAGGTATTTGTAGTGTGGACACCCACACCCATTACAGAAAATATTAAGCATATTTTGAGCCAAGACTCCCACACACACACACCCCCCAAATCATTAGCATTTCATTTACAATTCATAGGCTGATTTCTTTAAACCTCAAGACTAGAATCAAACCATTCCTCCAAAGCAAGAAAAATGTTAGTTAGACGTTAGGACCCAAATATTTTTATATTCATCTGTTTTCTAAGTTTCTAACTTTTTTTTCCGATGTACCCACTTCAGCAGTGATTTATTCCTCCTTTTTTTTCCTAAATTAATTTTTTCATATCCCATAAATTATCAGTTTAAAAACAGAAAAAAAGATCCATCTGTCAATATTCATGTCATTATGTGAAAATGGTGCCACACCAGCAAAAACACCTATGGTAGCCCCCAGGAAAGGAAGGTAAATTTCATATTTACCTCTCATATAAGCTTTTTAGCTGCTGAACAGGAACTGATAGGAAAAGACCAATCATTTCATCTTCAGACACATAGAAAAGACCACCTATTCTGACTGTGATTTAATAAGATTGATATTTTTTACAAGAAAAAATAAGTTTGCAGTGGAAAAATATTGTAATTTAATAATCAGCACATATTGTAGAGCTCAGAATATTATAAACCTCACTTATTATGGGAAAAATCCCTTATAACAGTACCAAGTTGCCTGGTGCTGCTGATTCATGCTGGTTTGACCAGTGAGACCAGTTGGATCTTTCCAGCTTTTACTCAGAAAGCACTTTAACTAAAATGGTCTGCCTCAAAGGCAGCAGAAATCAGGTCACAAATCCAAGACACTGCAAGCAACTGGAGAAAACCAAGCTGAGAGCCAAGCTGTGCAAGAACCAGACCTGGGATGGAGGCACGTGGTGAAGTCCCCCCAGCCTTTGCTCCAGGCGTCAGTCTGAGGCTGCCCTGGTTCTGTCTGGTTTCCGGTGCTCTTCCTCCGTGAGGAAGATCAGACTGAGGTTTACCTGTCATGCAGGCCAGTACCAGTGCTCCTATCTCTTTTCTGTCACTAATATGCAAGCTCTACTTCTGTCCTTGTGAATTATTCGCAGCAGAATTATGATCATGCAATTTGTATTCTGTTTTAAAAGCTTTCCTTTCCCTCTCTTTTATTTATGTTATAGCACCTCTGTTTGTCCCATGTTTAGTAGGACTTGTCTGGGATGAGATTTCTCTGCAATTAGGAGGGCTGGTTGAGTAAGAGACTCAGTCCTGCAGTAAAGACAGACTGTACAGCTCCTTATCCAAACAAAATAGGTTTGCTAACATCTAGACACATCCTTGTGGCCCAGATCTGTGTGAATTACTGTGCCTGTGATTTGGGGGTGCATTTTTGGTGATATTTCTGCTGAGTAATGAAGGAGACGTAGTCTTTTCCTCTCTCTCCTTTGTACCTCCTTCTATCAAAGTATTTCAAATTAACTCCAGAAGTTTTTCCATCAGGGTTGCAGAAATTATATATTTTCTATCTCAATCTCCAGCCCATTTTTGTTATTCCTCTGATAGTGAACAGAGGTTATGACCAGCATTTTTCAATATCCAGGTATGTCCCTTCAGTTTTAAACATTGCAATATAAGATTGGGGTCAGTGAAATGGGACCTTGTAAATTCACAGTAAGGGAGTGTCTATTTAGCTATGAACTCTTTCAGATCCAACTAAGGGAAGCAGTTGCAGAAAGTCAACTGCACAGCCAAGGTCACAGTCAAAAAAAACCCCCAGGAATTGAAAACTCGGTTCTGGGATCCCAAGATAAAATCATGATCAATTTTCAGTAATTTAGTGCTTTGTAAAACCACTCTGAGGTGATTTCAGCAATCTGTTCTCATTGGTGGTCTCCTGAAGCCTGGTGCTATGAAATCTCACAATTTTATTGCAAGTTATAAAGTTTTTTTATGTGTTCTCTTAGAAGCCCTCATCTTCTGAGATCGGTGATAATCTTTGATAATTTCAGCAGACATTTACAAAATAATAGGTTCTTGCTTCTGATGGAAATGAGATGTTCAAAAAGCTGAATTTTAAGGAATCCAACACTGAAATAGAAACAAGCATGTATTTATTCCAAAAGTTCCCATGCTCTAAGACAGGACTAGACAGAGCAGTATTCCTCTCTGCATAGTATTACTGGGACAAGAGTACCTCAGGGGAAGATGTTAGCAGCATCCTTCATTCTCCACCCCTCAATAACACTCTAACAGGGCTTTTTTTATGTTATCCTTCTTTTCTTTCTCTCGTATCTCCTGTTTTCAATCCCATCTCTTTGTTCATTATTCACTATTCCTTTTGACACGCTTTGAAACCCTGAATTTCCCAAACAAGATGCTGTTCTTTCTCCTGGTGTGTTGATCAGAAGGCCAAAGGAAAGCAAAAGATAAACCATGTTTTCAGATATGTCCTGCTCTCCTTGACTTCAACAGAAGTTGTACATGCATTCGAAATGAAGCTGTCTTGTTTAAATAGCAAAAGCGTGCATGGCTGTTTGTTTGCTAGGCAAAGAACCTGGAAGTGAGGAGCTGTCTGACTGCATGTCCCCTGCAACTTTATTGTAAGAGCAGATTTAAAAACTCAGGCCTGTCAAGTACCAGGTATCTCACCCACTGAAGGAAAGTTATCTCCTTCACACAAAAACGTGTTGTGAAGAGAGTTTCGAAAAACCCACATACCTTTAGTTGCAATCTTGAGCATTCCTCCTTCTTGAGAAGAATGATCCTGTGCTTTATATCAAGAGGTAAGTTATAGCTTCTCCCAGTGCCTGTTATAATGAAAACCCACAAGTTTTTCAGAGCTCTTTCATCATCTGCCTAGACATGTTACATCATAGCACTTTCTGTGGAACGTATCACAATTTAACGTCTTAAGAAGGAAGAAGCAGGTATGCAAGGCACATTTCAAGCAGAACTTGAACTTGGATATACACATATGTATTCAGAGCAACACAACCAACCTCTTTAGCTCACCCATGAAAATCTGATCCGTGTTAGCCTGCAGAAGTCTACTCTGTTCACTTTACACAAGCAGGGGGCAACATGAAAATAACTGGACTGTAACTGCTGACACCATGTCATCGAAGACAATGCTGCTTCTTAGTGCTGCTTTCAGTATCTTCTAAATAATTCTATTCATCAAATGTAAATCTTACAGTAAGTGAATCTGCATTACAAAGGCATTGTTAACCACTCCTTACAAATGAAAGCTTGAGGCTTTTACAAAGGCTCTAACTGCAATTTCACAATGTTAATCATAATTATCATTTTTCTCTTCACAAATAACTGGCACGATTGGTTTTACCGTTATACTATTTGAGAAAAATAGATATAAACTTTCCCAAAATAAATATTTTTAAGTGATCCCCTATTGAAAATGCTTCTTAATAATGTAATTATTCTGTGATTTCCTCCAGGCATCCAGTCCCCCAACAAATAAACACTATATAGCTGCTCAAGGCCACTTCTCAGCTTCTAAAATTAATAATTTTAAAAATCCATTATGTCTCTAAACAAACTTATTTTTGCAATAACATTGCTCAGATTCTGAAAAAAGTGAAAGGCAAAATATTGCTTATTTTTTCTCCAGGTTAGACACACCCAACTCACTCAATTGCTTCTCATAAAACTTGTGCTCCAAACCCTTCAATAACTTCATTGTCCTTCTCTGGTTTGGAGGAATCAGCAGGCTGAAAGGCACTCCAGGGCTGCTCTTGCCACCATATCTGGTGGATTGTTTTTATTTTTAAAAATACTTATCATTGGACCAGATTACAGCTCAGATACTATTGACTCTGGAAGTAAATATATTTTTTAAAGTAGTGAATCCAGATATTTCCAGTATTACATAACAGCTCATTGGGATGTGCCTTAGATTACCATTTTTGATTTGGACAACTCATCTACACCAGTACTATAAGAGTTACTTAAGTTTTGTCCTTGTATTGTGTAAATTTGGGTGAATATACTTCTGACAAGGAAGTGAGTCAATGATGCCATTTTCACAGAAAATGCCCTACAACACTGATATCTTGATAGTCACTGATGAATGAAAGGTTGTTCACCTGTAAGCCACTGTGAAAGCCAGTCAAACAGAGTGAGAAGCATTTTGCCACAGGAAAGATTTCTCAGTGTAAGTGTCAGTGAACAATGTGGCATTTCAATTTATTCTATCAGCTTGTTAAAAAAAGGAAAAAAATTACATTGTCGGATCCAATTTGGCATCAAAATTATAACTTTTTTAGTCAAGATTATGAAAATGCTTGAAGGCTAAAGTAAATGTGCCCATAAAGATTTAACAAATGTTTCTATTAAATATATATTCGTTATCCAAGGGAAATTTTCGGTGATGACAGAAATAATTAATTAAGGCCATAAATATAAAAATGCCATATTTTCAAACAAAAAGTTTGGAAGGAACATTGTTTCTTTCTCTTTATGTTATTCTACATTTATGACATAACAGTAAAATACAAACCTCTTAATGTGGGATTTCGAAAGTTAAATACCATTAATTTAAATTACTCTTCTGTCTTTCCTATTCTTGCTCCTCCTCTCCTAGATGGTATAATTAGGATTAGGCAAATAATGGACAAGAGCATGCTGTACAAATTTTCTGTATTAGCTAGCTCTGTGTCAGATACACGTAAGTAGATATCCCAGTTAGACCATAAAAAAGGACAGACCATACAAGAAAATTCAGCAATAATAGTTAGGAGTAAATCTAGCAGAAAGGGTTAACTTTTACATTTTTCATTTCCCTTAAGAGAGTTAGGACTAAGCTCAGGAAACTGAATCAGTCTGTACCTCCTTGAACTGAAAGTTGCTCTGGACATTGATGCAGTCTGAATTGCAGTTAAAATCAAGCACAGGAAGTACTACTGCCTATGTACAGGTAGCAAATCCTTTTACTTTTTGGACATTGAAACAGTGCATCCCTGGTGGCAAAAATTTTCTGCTCCAAAAGGATGCTGCTCTATTGTGTACTCTGTTCTGGTTTTGAATACCAATAGATGTCCTCTTTTCCTCATTGCTTCTGCTTCTAAATACCTTGAATATTTATTAAATATTCTATTATCTGAGACCTCTTTGCTTTCTAATCTTTCTCCAAGGATAGACAGGCATGCACTGAAATATTATCTGCTGATTATTCAGGTTTATTCCATCATGTTACATTAAGGTACTCTGTATTTAAAACATAGAATGGAGGATCAAAGACTGGTACCCGGTAGGGCACCGAAGTTTTGTTCCTTATTCCCATTCTAGATCTGCAAGCCCCAAAAATGCATTCTCAAGAGGAGTAAGGCTTTTTTTTTTGTTAGCAGAAAAGGGTGGGGTTTAGACTAAACTGAGCATCTATTTTCCTCTTCTACCAGCAGAGGGAAAAATTTCCCTAACTGGTTTCTAAATATGCACAACCACATCTCCTTAAATCCCATCCATGGAAAGCTGGAAACATGAGACCATTCTGCCCACACTTCCAACTGACCAGAAACCTCAGGACTACCTTGGTGCCAGAAGACGAAATGTCTTCTACGAAGAGGTGCAACGCATCAGCTCGGATTCAGAATGGCATCGGCACAGTCTTGTACTTCTTGTCTGCCTGAGGTCTGGTCATGTCTGCTCCCTGGACTGGAGCTCACATTGTGTGACTCCACAGTGAACAGCCTCAGGAAGAGCGTCGCACTTGGATAATAATTCTCAAGTTTACGAGCTTTTGATTACCTTCACTACTCAAATTATTTTTCTGTTCCTTTATGGGTCTCCTGGTCTTGTGAAGCAAACGCCTGAAATTGTCAACCTGTTCAAAATAATAGAATCTTTATCGGCCCATTATTTCCAACATCTGACTGGTAATGCAGAGCAATAACTATTAGGTAATAACGTCAGTTTCTGATTAGAAAAGCTAATATTGTACTAGCAATAAACTTTGTTCACACTGCAGAAAAGATACATCTGTCAAGAGGTTTGGGAAGGACTCTGCAGTACTCAAAATAAACAAGCCAAAGAAAACATTAGTGTTAACACAGGTAGCATAAAAATAAAACTCAAACAGAAACCAAAGAGAAAATTTCATGTTTCCAAGTTCTTCATAGCACATAATCAGCTTCTACCGTATTATCCTGTTCAGTGACCACCTCAGTGGGAATTAATGTGACTGTTTTGGGGTAAAGAGGATTTTAATCTGGAATAGGTATTCAGATTCAGTCCTGTTGTGGTCCTTCAGCATGAGTTCAGTGTTCCTTAATTTTGCTTTCCACTTCTGACTTCCCATGCTGAAGATTTTTTCGGATGAAAGGTGTCTGCAAAAGGAGCTTCAAGCTTGAAAGGTTTTCAAGATCTCTGAAATATCAAACTGTTGCCCCTGTCAAATTGGCTCCTGAGGAGTGAAGGCTTTTCATTTTTCATCCTAGATCTAGTAGGAATTATTCAATTTTATAACCAGGTTTCCTCTGGCTGCTACTGATGCTAGAAATAAAAGCAGTTTAAAATTCATGAGGGGCATCTGACTATTTTCCATTTCTAGCTGAGGACCGCATTTTGCTCTCCTCAGTCACGTTCAGAACACCATTGTGCAAAGAAACGCTGCTGAAATGAATCATTTACTCCAACTGTGGTCACAAATGAAAGCTGAACAACAGAAATTCATTGCACTGGCTCCACCAGCCTGGTAGGGAAGTGTAACGGAGACAGGAGAACCGTGGTGCTGGAAAGTTAAGGGTAACAAAACAGACTCACCGGCAAGATGTTTCTGCAAAGGACTGGGAGTTCTTAGATGACCTCCTTGAACACAGAACTGTCTGGGGCTGAGAACATGAGGGTCCCCAGGACTTCAAAGGCTGACAAAGCTTTATTTTGAAAGGGCTGCAGCTGTTGTTCAGCTCCAAGGGAAGTTTTCTTTACTAAAAGATCTTCTGGATGGATTTGCCAACCTGGCAGTGGTTTCTTTAGAAGAAATGACTGCAGTTAAGTACCTAATAAAAAGATTCTCAGAATGTAGTCAGGCATAAGTCTAATCCTGATAAATCAGATTAATAAACCAAAGATTTGTTCTGTGTAGCGGACCTGAGATTAACAACAGTCTTGTAGAGTATTTTTGAGCTGCTTAGGTGTCCTACAGCATCCTCACATCTTTCCCTTTCCAGTATGTATTTAAAAGCTCCCTCAACCTTCTTTCCTTCTGCTTTAAATTTTGAAGTGCTGTTTTTCCTTCATGCATTGTCTCTCATTTTTGTTGAGCACTTCTAAGGACCTTGCCCTGATTCTTGTGAGTGTTTAGCATTGGTAAGGCTGACTTGAGATTGCTGATTTCAAGCTTCTATTAGGGTTACTAACAGCTAAAAAGCACAGGAAGCTTTTGAAATCCTTTTTGGGAAAAAACAAGGGTGAAGAGGGACTTTGGCCACCCTTAGGCTGCAGCTTTGAAAAAACTGATAGTACTCAAGCAAACATATGAAAGGCGCTCCAGAAAGTCAGACACTCAGATATCGCCTAGTACTATTTCTTAAACTTTAGAAGATATTTTGCCTAAAAGGCTGAGGGAACAGCAGGGGGAAAAAAAGAGCCAACAGGAAACTAAATTAATTAAAGTGGATTCAGAAAAAATGGCTCTATTGAATGCCTTTTCCCTGGAAAAAAATTACAAAAAATGCTCAAGCTCAAATATAGAATCTCTTGAAAATGCTCGGATAAGTGATTGAATTACAATTTATTTTTAATGTGGAAAAGAGTTATAAAAAGAAATAGCATATTTAAGGCCTGATCCCACACCTGCACCTTTCTGTAGAGTGAATGAGTCAGAGTAACTGTTTCAAATTCAAATGTTAGTTGAAAAGGTTTTGAAAGAGGTGGTAAAATAAATAGTAACAAATGTGTAGGACCAGATGCTACTCATGCAACAGCTCTAAAGGAAATAAAATGTAAAACATGTAGTATGTTGCCAATGTTTAAATCAGTCAGAGTACCAGAGGAGTAAAAGGCAGAAAATGCGACCTCGGTTTTAGAAAGAAGGCTCTGGAGATTCAAAGAGCTGCATGCCAGCAAACTAGGCTGGGATACAGAGCAAATTACTTAACATTACATGAAGAACAGATTTTATAGACATGTGAATAAATGTGATAAAATGAGGATGAATCCAAATGACAGATGCATGCAGTGATTTAGTAGCCAGTCATGAACAAGGACATGGGTTGCTGTGGTCCAGGAAGCACAATGGGGCACGTGAATTTCCCAAAACTTTTAACATGGACAGCGAAAGCTCATCAGGAGAAGGAGCTGCCGTGGAATACAAGAGCAGGTCCCACCGTGAATTAGTAACTGTGCAAGAGGTTAGAAGAAAAGGGTAGGGATAAACAGACAGTCCTCAGTAAACTCCCAAGGGGTTTGGGCTGTTCAAAATACCCCTGGATGACATGGAAAGGAAGTAAGTAGCAAGGAGGTAAAGTTTTCCAGTGCAAAATTATTTCTTTGTGAAATGTTGCAGAAGGATCTCACAAGATTGTGTGACTGGCTACTAAAATAGAAGTAGAAATGTATTAATATATGCAAATCAATGCAGTGAAAAAAATGAACCTAAGAATACATAGAAATGGGTAAGTGCTAAATTAGCTCCAAAATGGACCTTGAATTCACAGGGGGCATTGCAATGAAAGTATCTTATAATTTCTTAGGCTTTTGCATCAAATCAAATGAGTATTAGTGATCATGAGGAAATTAATAGAGAAATTAATAGAGACATCACAATTACGTCTCAATTAAAGCTATAGGATACCCTCACTTGCAAGAACATTTAGAGAAATTCTGGTCATCCCATCTCAATATGGATGTAACAGAATTAAGTGCAATTCAGAGAAGAAAGACGGTGATTAGGGACATAGAGCAGTATCCATATGGAAGTTACAAAACAAAATTAGGAGCCACTGTCCTAGGTAAAAGTGATTGTGAGAGAAATGCAATAAAGAGCTATAAAAGCGTTAATGGAATAGAGTGTTGAGCAGGGAAATAGCTATTCTCTATTTCTCATAAACAGGATTGAGAAGACATCTAGTGAAACAATCATACAGAATTAAAACAAATAATTAAACCACAGATGGAATTTGGACATGGATTCAGAGAGCAAGTGCGATAGAAAAGCTAAAGAACATCTATTAAATACAGTATGCGGATGAAAGGTTTTGGTCAGAATGTCTCTAAATGTGAAAAATATTCAGAGATTAAGTCATACAAGTGGAAGGATCTGTGCATGTACCTCCTTACAGTATTTTCTTACACATCTTTACAGTATTTTCTTATACAGCTCTCACTGAATGCAAAAGAAAAGATGGAACTTCAGTTTGATACAGACATTATGTTCTTACTGTGTCCCTCTTCAAGTGCTTTCATCTGCTTTCATCCATACACACATTATAACTGAATCAGTGCACATCTGGGGACTCTGGAGTGGGTAACAAGGTAACCTTTTCAAAGGACACACCATCCTTAAACTATTTAGCTGTGTTGGGAAGTGAATTCCTCTGTAAACAACAATATTGGATTTACGGGATATGGTGTTCACTCATTTGTAAGTAGGTTATACTCACATATTCACCATGTCCCTTTACACTGCTCCTGCCTGCATTTAACCTCATATGTGCCCATTCTCTTCTGCATTATTCTACAAGGATTTCTATGGTAACCTTTACTGGAACTCATCCACCTCAAAAAAAAACACTGTATTTTTTTTACAGAAAAGAGGTTTTCTCCTGGTCACATAATTTATTTGCCCTACAGTGGCACAGTGGGCATTTGCAGAGACAGCAGTGAGCAGTAGGGATTAAAAGGTAAGTGGTGACTATGTCAACACTGCTGCCAAATGTGTCTGTCCATAAACAATCCTTGGTACATGCCTTGTAATTAAGGAGAGAGAATCTGGCCTAGAGTTACTCATCCTCTTTCCACTGTGCATTCACAGACATTGAAAATGAACAAAAGCTGTGTTTCTCTTAAGTGCTGTCCAAATCTCACAAGTGCTGTGGTGTCTCATAACACACCAACAGTTCCATCATCTGTTCCTTTATAAAAGACTGTGGTCTCCCTGAGCTTAGCTCAGTAGCTCCGCATTACACATAAGTTCCTTAATCAGAGAACAAAAAACTAGGTTAAAAGAATGCTAAGGCAAATTCATAACCACAGGGGGATTCACGGGCTACACCTTTTGCTAACGAAACATAGCAGGTCACATCTGAGGTCTTCCTGAACCACACATGCCCCTCTGAAGTGCTTTGCTCCTTCAGGACCCTTGCAGCAACAAGAGTGCTCAGGCCCTCACATCTGCCAAGAACCTTCAAGGACTGGAATATGACTATGAATTTTATTGCTTTCATTACCCAGCATCACCGACCTAACATAGTTTTAATTAATTTTATATATGGTTTGCATTACCTTGGTTTTTTATTATTTAGGCACTTTTCAGTTACAGCCAGATAAATCATTGGGCACATAATATTAATACAGAAAATTGTACAAAACATTATAACTATTCCTAATAAACCCAGCTGGCACAGAAATACTCATATAGCCTTTCTCTCCTGCAAATGCCTAATGTACCACACATGCCAGTGAGAGGAACAAAAGTCTTCAGGAGTGCCATTGGTTATTGATGTGGTAGGCTCTGTTTTGCAGGACTCCTGAAGCAGAGCATCATAAATTCAAAGGGAGTTTCTGTGGTTAGTACTGAAATCTGGAACCAAATACTAGCACAAATCGATCTCTTTTATTAAAACAAAACAATAAATTCCACGGGTAGGAAATGTTTATTTCTATGAACACTTTAAAATTTTTAATATAAAGTAAAAAATTAAACATAACTCTTCTCCCTAATGGAAAATTCAGTTTGCTACTTCACTCCCCATGCCCATGTTCTCCTTCACAGACTCTATACTTTTACCAAACCATAGTCCTCTCTACCTGAGCAATACCCTACGAAACAGACAGGTTTTGTGAGAAAATTTTTTCTAAGACCCAATTTTGTTTCCATTGCATCGAGGCATCAGGGATGCAGTTGCAAGGAAACCCAGTAAAATGAAAAAAACTCATTCCTGACCAATCCTGATGGACACAACTGGAAAATTCACCTTCCATTTTGACTATACCACTTTTGAGATTGTATAGATAACACTTACCAACATGATAATAATTTACACATCTAAATGTACATTCTGGTTTTCCATTCTTTATGATGACCTAATCCTGCAAGCCTCTTGCTTTGTTGTGATCCTTGTGGTCTAGACGTTCTCACCATGTGAGTCACAAGAGCTACGAGTTTCTTCTTCTCAGCATGTTTTAACAGTGACCTAAGAGCTGTTCATGTCAAAAAAAGAACATTGGGGAAAAAAGATTTAAAGCAGCACACAGGCTACACTGTCCTCCTTATAACCCAAATATTGTGTCTTTTGCAAACACCCTCAGTAGGATCATGCATCCACATTTCCATGAAATGTGAGCATGCCTTACTTATTTTCAATTATGTAGACATGATATCTTCATGCTTACCCTTTACAAACTTCAAATGTTTGCTGGATTTTGGCTTATCCTGAGTCTTCTCATGAGTTTTTATACCCATACAATACATGAGCATGGTTATTAATCTGAGTCAAACTGCAACCGGTATTATTCCTGGAATTCAATGTATTCAATAAACTCATATATTCACAATTCAGTAAAGGCTGGCATAAGTACAGTTCAATACTCTTCACATTTGTTTGGATTTAGATGAGAATTCTGAAGGATTCCTAGCACTACATATGATGGTCTTACAGAGATTCTGTTGCTGATCTGTAGAAATAATATAGGACTGCTGGCCAAAATTCAGAGGAGAAGACTTATTTAGACAAGCAAAGCTGCTGCAGGCTCCAAAGACAGACTATTTTAAAGCATCAGGTTGTGAGGAAGCATTAAAAGGCAGAATCAACTTTAACAACTGAGAATCATTTTTATGATAGCCATAGCTTGCTATGAAACGTATTCTACACACTCAGATCATGATGGTTTTTGTGGTAATTCTCAGTTATGCTAAGAATATCTTTAGAATGGAAAGATAAGAAAAGGAAGCAATAAACAGACAGAAAATAGACCTGCTTTAGACATTTTCTGTGAAAAAGATGTGAATAATTTGCAATTTCTATTCAAATTAAGACATGAAGAAGAAATTTCTAAGATTAAGGTCAGTGAATGGCAAATGGCTTAGATATCTTCAGACAGTGTTTCAGAGGAGCGTGGTACTTTACTGCAAGTTTGTGCAGCAAGCACACCACCCCTACGGCCACTTTCCCTCGGAGCACCCAGATCTGAAATGGGAACTGCTCTGTGAAGAGGCTGCACAGGAAACCAAGAAATCTGGCTTCTCTTTCTAGGTTTAACTGGGGAGTGGTGATAAACGTTTTAGGTGTATATAGTTTTAAGTCTCAGGCTGAGATATTCGATGTATCTGCTCATCTCCCGCACAGTCTGAGCAACAGCTAAAGGCCTTGAGTGTCTTTATGTGTGACACCAGGGCTCCTCTGCACCCAGGGCTGTACTTATGGCATGGTCAGGAACACATACATTGCAAATACATAGTACAGCTTAGAGATCCCTGGTGCACTGGGTGCTCAACTTCTCTCTCTTTTGTCTCTCCAAACAGTTTGTGAAGATGAGAAGTTCCTCTGAATTCAGCAGGAATTATTCATCTGCTCATCCTTCAACCTGGACCCAGGCTTGTAGGTAGCTCTAATTTTATAAGGGTATATTTATTTTATTTTATTTCATTCCCAGAGAAATAATATTTGATTGAGGGAGTGAAATGCCTCCTATTTTCTTTGCTGAAATGATCCCAGTGAAAACAAAAAAAAAAAAAAAAAAAAAAAAAAAAAAAAAAAAAAAAAAAAAAAAAAAAAAAAAGAAGAATGTGGAGAAATAAGTTAGTTTTCAAAACATTTTCTTAATAGAATGTTCAGTATCATGAAAATATTTTTAATTTATGATTTACACCAGAACAAAAATAAAGATTAAAATTACCTTTCTATTTTTCAGTGAAAAAACAGGTGATCCGGCCTGCAAATTTAGAATTGGAAGGCTACATATGATGAGTCTTATGATAACATCATTAACGTAGCAAAATCATCCTTTCCCATAAAAAGTCCATTAACAGCTAATTATGATTTTTCTGCTGACTAATATATAAGAACCTAGGAATCTGTGCAAGATTTGGTAGTATTTTACTTATGTGAAAGAAAAACGTCCATGATCATGTGCTTTATTGTTAAGCATTTTCTCTCAAGGGCCAAAGCCAATTTTATGCTTTATCATTTTTTTCCTGCAGTACCACCAGCACAAACTTGTTGGTCGAATGTTTCCATTTCTTTCACCTCCTCAGGGGTTTGTATTTCTCCACACTGGTAGTATAAGAACCTCCTATTTTCCAGCTCCTGCAGCCCTGGTGCTCTGTGTAGTTTATGCTGTTTACGATTGATTTCCCACTGATAAATCCCACCCGACCCAGTGAGCTGCCAGGCGTGCTACGCTGTGGATGTCCAGTGAACCTCAGCTGCTCTGTCAGCCTCAAGAAGGCTGCAGACCAGAGAATTCTTTTCCCAGACGAATAGAAAAAAAGAACACACCCCAACCTTTCCCATATCTCTTTTCTGAAATTGGTTATCTTGCAGCTCTTTTTTTCCCCCCCAAAAAAAATCACTCAAGAAAATCTTTCCAACTGCAATTAATCCTGCCCACTTGGATTCGGCAGCTGACAAAACAAACACAAATTCGAATAAGAAAGAGAAATTTAAGGTTATTATTGGAGAGGTTAACAAGTTCCCTGATGGAAAAAGAGAGGCTTGAAAATTAACTCAGTTGCTTGTTCTTCCTGTTTTTTCTAGACAACCTGACCAGCTTATTTAATAATTTTCTCCCTCCATTCTCACTTGTGTTACAGGGACAGCTGTACCCTCTTTTCCCCACTGCTTCTCTCCTAGAGAAAGTATATGATGAGAATTACAAGGTTTGTAGTGTTGTAAAATAGGAATTTATCACTAGTTTTAACCAGGTTATAAGAACATATCAATCTTTTTTTACAAGGAAATTTTCTTACAAGTAAACCATTATGGAAGCAAGGAATTTTCCAAAAATATCTCAATTTCACACAGAAAAATAGCTTTCAAAATTAAAATTTAATATACCATAAAATTTTTATAGAGTTTTTTTATTAAATAGAGTAAAACTTCTCTTTATCTTAAAAAATATATACTTTAGTTGGAAAATTATGTTTTCACAAAGACAGAGAAGGGAAAAGTTCAGTCATCCCTATACAAATTATTAATACTGTTAGGGAGTTTGCTAAATTAGTAAGTTACAGGAAGACTGAGAAGGGTGATATTACTTATATCTGAAAAAAATTATTAGCACAATCAAACTCAGCCAATATTCAGTTTTTAATATGGAATGAAATTATGAAGATGCAGAAAGTTACGAACAAGCTTAACTGCTTTGCTAAACACTGATTTGAGTCCAAGAACAAATCAGAGCAAATATATTTCTTCATACTTTGTGCATAGGATGAGAGAAACCTGAAGGTATCTGGGAGGTAGATTAGTATTTGAAATAACAGTCTATTAAAATGGAAATTAAATAAATGCTACTGCCTGGAAAATAAATGAGTTTTTAGTGACTATCATCAGATCTGGATTCCACCTTCAGCCTCTCTGAGCCCTTGTCAGCTGGATTCCAGCCCAGATGAAGTGGGCAGGAGAGCGCAGGAACCTAATGAGAATAATTGGGAATTAGTTTAGCACACTCATACAGCTGAATTACCCAAAGATCAGTCACTTATTTGGAGCAGACTACCCAGGGATTTATTCAGCAGAGGAGTGTGTAGGCAGAATTCCAGCATTTTAACCAAACAGGTATTTGCCATGGACTTAATAGAAAATAATTTGAATTGCATTAGGATTCTCCTCAGAAAATCCTCAAAGTCCAGCTTCTTCCTTGGAAATCTCTCAGATCCTATGCTGTGTGAGAAAACAAGGGACCAGCCTTAGTGTGTGAATCACAGCCCCTCTCTCCCTTTCATCTTTGCATTTGAATATCCCCGCTCTTGCTCAGCAAAGCTTTGAGTGCAGCTCTGCAGAGACTGAAAAATGGCAATTTCTCAGTCCTGAAAGTTCAAAGTAAGGTGGGAGATGTGTGCTGGGCACGGGGCTCTGGGCAGGTTTGTGAGGGGCACCCCCTTAGAGCAGGGTCTGGGAAGAGGAAGATGCAGACACCGCCCCAGAGGGCTGTCAAGGAGTAGCACACAGGTCACACTGGCACTTAGAGAGCTCAGACCCTGCCATTCCAGCACCACCAAGGAGTCCCAGAAAGATTTGGCTCTCCTGCCCTCTCCAGGAGGCTTCAGGGCTGTCTGGACCTGCACTAGACAAAGTGACATCTTACCAAGTGCTGCAGGATGAGGTTATGAGAAAGCACTTGACATCTCGCAGTTCCCATCAACCCAATCCCTTCAAACACCATCCCAAACAAAGCTGTACACGTGTGTTGTACAATTCTTTAACCCCAGCCAGAAACTGAGTACCACACAGCTGTTCACTGCCCCCACTCAGTGGGATGGGGGGAAAACTGGAAAAAAGTTAAAACTCATGGTTTGAGATAAGAACAATTCAATAACTGAAATAAAATAAAATATAACAACAACAATAATAATAATAATAATAGTAGCAGTGAAAAGCAGAGAGAGGGATTGGAATTAAACCCAAGAAAGACAAGTGATGCACAGTACAACCACTCACCAGTTGCTGACTGATGCCCAGCTCATCCCCGAGCAGCAATTGGCCCCTCCCAGCCATTCCCACCCAGTTTTTCCACTGAGCATGACATCCTAAGGCATGGAATATTCCTTTTGCCAGTTCAGGTCAGCTGTCCTGGCCACGCTCCCTCCCAGCTTCTCAGGCACCTGCTCACTGGCAGAGCAGGGGAAACTAAAAAGTCACTGACTTGGTGTGAACACTACTGAGCGACAACTAAAGCATCAGAGAGTGTATTGACAACATTATTTCATGTGAAATCCAAAACAGCACTGCACCAGCTACTAGGAAGAAAATTAACTCTACCCAAGCCAAAAGCAGGACAATGTGGCAGAAGAAAGCATAGTGAAAACACAGGGCACAGTCCTGGAAGATAGAGTACAGTGCGTGTCCCTGCTACTTCTTTATACAGATATTTTTGACTTATTTATGTGTGCCCAAGATCTCACTCACAAGCTCCCATGTCTGAGGAAAGAATGGTTGATTTAGCCCTTGGTTCAGGTGCAGTCCTCAATTCAGGTGCACTCCCTTGCCTCAGACCAGAGTCCTACACTGCTAAATGGGAGTGGCTATGAAGGGAACCACAGCTCTCCAAAAGCCTTCAGGGGTATATCCTTCCCTTAGACAAACGTGTCTCTAATAACTGTAACTATTTTTGGTAACTAACATAAACTGGTTCTCTCTAAATAGTGCATCTTTCCAGCATGATTAATACATCTAAGTAGTAAAACAAAGACTCTTCTAAGTTACCAAAAGACAGCATAAGCACGGCGCAAACCTCTCTGTATTACAGAATTGCGATTCTTGGTGCTCGTTAGGGACAATAATTTCCTGTTAGCTTTGAGCTAACCTAAAGTGGTGGGAAAGTGGATCAGAGAGCAGGCCTCTTCCTGCTATAAACTGGGGAGCTTTACCCTCAACAGCATGGAAATGCCAGAAAGATGAATAATGATTAATTTTTTGGAGAAAAAGAAAAAGCACTGAGTGCAATACACTATTATTATTACTCTTGCTGAAAAATATCACAGAAGCTGAATTGTCCAGATGGTAAAGTGCAATCATGGGTCTTGGGAGACAGGCATTTATTTTTGCACAATACCACAGGTTTCTTGGGTGACCTTAGGAAAACCTTTCTATGAATAACACTTTACGAATTATTTAACTACTTGATAATATCTACATTCTCCACTTCAGACAGCTAATTTCAGTATTCTAAAATTTCACTGTCAGCACCAAAGGTGCCTGCCTCTCTCCACTGATTTTTAACAAAATTCTTGCTTTCAGCGTTTGAATGTCATCTGAGGTGGATTCCTATGGTAACTGAAGATGCTGTAAAAATTCCCCTTAGGGGTAAAAATCCATGAGAGAACTTGGGTTGTTAGGTCATCTGTTTCTAAAACTAAGTAATCATAATATACAGCCTACACAAAGGGATAAAGATTTAGTAATGTAAGAAAATTACTTTGAAGTTTTACAGAAACACAGCTAGGGGATGTTACATTTTCCATTGTCACAGGCAGGTTTTCCTCTACCCAAATTCTGACTAGGTGGTGCCAGCATATCTTTTTGAAGTCCTCCTCTGAAACTGAAATAATAAAAGAGTTAAAAAGTACTACCAAGGATGAACACAAGATTAATATAATTAAAATCAAACTGGCATTAGTGAGCTCTATCCAAAGCAGATCTAAACTTTAAAAGAAAAATATGACTTTGGGTGGGTACCACCTAATAGAAATAGATTCCTGGTTGAGATGAAGAATGAGGGTAGAGTCAAAGGAAAGAAATAAGCTGTCCTTTCACCCTCGTGTGTACATGTGGAATTAATTTCTTAATTTTTTCAAAGTGGTCATGTTGCTTATCATATAAATTAATCATATAACAACATCATAGAGCCTCCCCTAAAAGGTCCTTCCTGAAATTTATCCAGTGGTTGGGATGAAGGAAACCTGGAGCTAATACTGATGGTTCACTTGTCTTTCTCTCATATCTTCCTTAGCAAAAAAAAAAAAAANTTTGATTCTAACATCTAATTATCTAATCACTGATAATCACTACCTTAAACAGATATATTACTGTAACCCTAGCCGGAAAACCAATGTTACTCTTGAGGAGAATCATGGAAAGTTGAAGAAAGCTTTGCTATTTCATGACTACTGCCAATAATCATCTAATGAAAGTAGTGAACTTAAGGTGTCAGCTATATTTTCTGTCACCTTGAATCCAATAAAAAGTTAAACCACTCTCTGCGGCATGGACTTCTCTTTGTTCTTTGCCTTTGGATACATTCACAAAACAGAGCTATGAACCATGACTCAGATTTCTAAGCACTATACACAAAGACCTGTTATCTGATTAGAAAGTAAAGACTAAGCTCATGTCCTTAACATGAATCTGATTTTGTTCAGTTTTCACAATACATTCATAACCTGGAGGAAAGAGAAAAGCATACCTGGCAGAAAAGAGATTATGACCCCTTTACCTTGAAAATATCATTTGAATTCTAAGAGCACAAAGGAAGAGAAATTAGGCCTGGTTTTTATCTTTACCTGAGCTTGATTAGGTCATAGAAAGTTCAGGTAATACTTATGCCTCACAGCTACAATCAGCACAGCAGTAGAGAAACTGACAGAACAGAAAGAAATGAATAGAAATTAAAACTTTTAAACCAATATTCCAGCTGCCTGATTGCAAGGAAAAGTTTCAAAATAAAAACTCTCTAGAAGTAAATTGACACATTTTGTTCTGATTAGCATCCAAATTAGTAAATCAGCAGCACAGGCCGTGAAAACTTTACCTGAGATCACTCCCCTGACTTAAGATGTTTCCAGAGGAAAACTTCCATTTAAAAACCATGATGAACCTGCACTTAAATATTTTAATTTATCATTATTATGCATGAAACGTCATAAACAGGTCCAGAACCAAACAGCACAAAAACTTAAAGTCTGTTTTTAGTATTTCCCTTATATCTTCAAGTCTGAACTCAGGTTTTCCAGCAGCCTGTTGAGCTGAAGGGCATATCATTAGAGCAATTCTGTTAATCTACACAAGCCACTAGGGACTGTTGTGTTTTTTGAAGAGGCCACAATTGCCCATTGCTTAGCTTAGATCAACCACTTGAAAATTCAGCATAAACAAAGCACAGAAGAGAAGACTGACAGCTCTAGTAAGCTGTCAGCTTCAGGAAAGAGGCAGTGTACTCTTGACTTAGAAAATCACAGAGAGAGGGGCATCACTGGATTAGATAGCAAGACAAGTTTTCCCAACAGCCCTCTAAAAAGGCTTTACATTTACATCTGCTTTTGATGTCTCAGAATCTGATATCTTTCCTGACTATAAATACACTTGCACTATAAATACACTTATCGTCTCTTGTAAAATGTTTTGAAATCTTCTGATGAAAAGCACTAAATATGCAGCATTCTATTTATGGAGAAGCTTAAGGTGAGATAATGTTCTCTGCACTGAGATTTCGTGGTTCTGCAGAGAGGGTTGGTCTCCCATCAAAGAGCTATTTACACATTAGAAAAGATCTGTCAATCCCACCACTGCTGATCAAGGAAAACTAGTAAATGAGCTAGTAGCAATCACAGTTGGGGAAAGAAAATAAAACAACAAAACTGCAAGAAAGCAATGACATTGATACCAAGCTGGAGCATGAGTCCTTACCTCCTGAGAAATTCAACGTGCCAAATTGCCTTCACACTATTCTTGATTTAGCTAACCCAAATGTAGGCAGAAGTGACACCAGATGAGTCAGGCACACCGTCTGGGCTCAAACTCTGAATTTGGAAGTGACAAACTCACAAAAGTTTGCTTGGCTGTTTCATTTCAACAGTTAAAGCAAAAGCCAAATTTCCTTTTTAGCTTTCAGACAACTTTCAGTTGAACATATCCAAAGGTTAAGGGGTTTGCTGAAGAGGTGTGCTGCTGAGATTAAGTAGAAATTATCTAAGAACTCAAATTTTAACCCACATTAAGTCAGTGAAAAGGGCTGGCAGAAATATGTGGGAAGGTCTGTTGTGGAAATTGTGTGCAGTGGTTGCTTGCTTCTATCCACTGAAATACACACGCTCAGGTTAGGCTGAGTAACAGTACATTCATGGCTAGCCACTGAAATCTTTGAGAGCTCTTACGCCCAAATTATGATTGCTCAGAAGGTGTCAACAAACTGAAGTGGACAGGCCTCATTTGTTGCAATTATTTTACCCTATAAATGCCTCTCTCTATGTTTATGAAAGGAAAGAATATCTACACAAATGTAAACCACAAATCCTTAGTTCCATTAAGCATTGCACTCATCATCACACACTAATTTGTGAATAAATGGGTGCGGAAGAGATGTATCTAATTGGAATGTACTATTTTCAAAGGAAGTTACCTGATCTCCACACTTCATTTAATGTATTATTCCAATAATGTAATTCTTAGTGTGAAATCAGAAAATTCCTATCCAGGGAATGGGTGGGAGGATGATAAATATGATCATGGTCAAGGTAAAATGAAGTGATTAATGATCTGAGACTTAAAAAAGGAAATTGTAGCCAAAAGTAGTATGCTGAACATCCAATAAACAAAAGATTGCAGTTTAAGTATCTGAATAATTACTGTGTTTGGAAGAAGAATGCACAATGTTTGATAATCCTTTCTGAATACTTGTAGTGTTTCTTCCAGGATTTGTGGCTGGGAATTGACTAGTCTGAAGGTTGCTATGGAAAACACTCAGCTTACACAGCCACAGGGCAGGGGGCAGATACAAACTAAAGCAGACACTGGTGTCTGTAAAACTCCTTATATTTTTTTTTCACATATCTTAATTGTTGAAGCTATTAAGGCTAGAAGAGAAAAAGAAACCACATAACTAAGCCACCCCTACCGGCTGATTTCAGAGGACTTGCAAAATCAGAATTTGACTTGAGGATATTTACATGAGGTTTTAATAATCATTAAGTTAATAAATATGCTCTTCTCCCACATTGATGTGCTTGACCTCTCCTTGAGAAACTGATATTCTGTCAAGATTTTCTTTTTCACTGAAAGAAAGACAATCAGAGAGATGTCAAAACAGTCCTACTCTCATCTTTATTATTGTGATGATAGGTAGATCCTACCTAGATCCTATGCTAGATCTACAAGCTTTTTGATGTTAGACATTATAGATAACAGCAACAAAAATCTTTAAGTTAGCAGAGGGGTAGAGACACAGTTCAAGGAAATGGTGGGATACTCTCAGTTCAGTTGGGCACAGTGATGAGCATGACACAGTAGTGTCTGCCACATGGGCTGCCTGTAAGAGCTTCAAATATCACAAGATAACATTTAGTGAGGATTTCAAGGAACGTAACAATATTCTGACTGAGGGGCTCGAGCGAGACCATCACCTGGAGAGAGCTGTCCCTGACTGACACCACAGTGAGTGAAAAGTCTGCCACAATTCCTATAGACAAAGTCTCTTCACATGACCCGGCTTAGACTTATGAATAAAGTTTGTTCAGTATTTGATTATTTTTCTGAGATGGTTTTTGACAACCTGGAAAGAAGTTGTACATTTTCTGGACAAGCCTCCTCTCTGCTTTTTTTTAAGCTGCCATCATTGACTTTAACTATGTCTAGTGTGTGTTTGCTTCCCACTGCAGAATCTTACGAGACTATGAGAGTTTCTGTCCACACTGTGGACAGAACAGATCCACAAGAATACCCTTTACACTCATTCTATTTGTCTGATCTACCTAATTTAATACGTTTTTAAAATTTCTTTTGTAAACCTCCTCATGGAATGAACTCTAGCTAAGGAAAGTGGCTAAAACTTATTCAAGTTTCTGGCTATTGCAATAATACTTTCCAGTGCCTTCTTGCTCAGACAGATGGATGTGGCATTACATACCATAGGAGGAAAAAAAATAAAAGATATTAGAAATACCACCTAAAAATGGCAGCAGGAAGTGATCTATAACACAACTTTTAATGAGATACTAAGAAATGCAGGAAACTATACTGTTTTAATGACACATAAGTGACCAAAGCAAGACATAAAAATAAAAACTGCAAAAGGAAAGGATCACTCCGTGATCAGTGGAACTATTGGAAGGAGATTTCCCCTGCACTGATGTCCTGTGTTACTGACTACTGCAACCACCTGCTCCCGTTAAATACTCAGCACTTCCCAAGTCATCTCCTGAGCCATCTCACTGAGCTGTCTTCACAGCTTCTCCTGAAAACCTCCATTTCTGTCCACACACACACAACCATTCAATAAGTCACTTACATATTGGCCACATCTCTTTTTTGTGGGTATGAAGCCGCACATGTTAAGACTATTTCTGAGTTATTTGGTGTGTGCAGGCGAGTTAACGGGCAGACATGGTGTGAAGAACCTGCACTGCGACCACTCCCTCAGCTGGAGGAAGGAGGCAAGGCTCCCTCTGTCCACAATCAATTTTCACCAGTTCCGCAGTGTTCAACATCTGCATAATAATGTTAAGAAAACTTGATGTAAGCCATTAATATACATGTCTAAAACATATGCATCCATTCTTATGTTTTCACATCACCCAGCTGGGCTCCATCATGCCTCTGGTGACTTGGGAAGTCAAACGCCATCACTCCAAATGCCCCCCCCCTTCCTGCTTCTTCCCCATCTTTATGTGCTGAGCATGATGCCATATGGGATGGGATATGCCTCTGCTCAGCTGGGATCAGCTGTCCCAGCTGTGTCCCCACCCAATTTCTTGTGCATCCCCAGCTTCCTCACTGATGGAGTGGGGTGAGGAACAGAAAAGGCCTTGACTCTGTGCAAGTGCTGCTCAGCAATAGTGGAAATACCCCTGAATTATCAACACCATTCCTACCACAAATATAAAGTGAAGTTCCATAGTAGCTACTATGAAGAAAATTAGCTCTGCCCCAGCCAAAATCAGCACAGCATGCCAGACAATTCTGTTATAGTCTACTACTAATTTAAAGAGAACACAGACTTTTTAGATGCTTCACTGTGTTTCTTATCCTGTCTGCAAAGAGTAGTAAGTAGAGTCCTCTTTTTCTTCAGGAAAATACCATTTTTTAGTTAATTTTATAAACAAAGTCCATCACGGATATAAATATTTCACCTATAGCTCTTCTCTTTACTCCCTTGTCCCTAAGAAACTCCTATTGCTTATTTTTCATGAAAGGCTTGTCAAGATGAGAAGCCATCACAGAAACATTTCTGACAATTGGCTTATTCATAATCTAATTACACTGGCAGGCAAGAAACTCCAAAAGTCCCTCAATGTGCCATGACAGTTTTTACATGGATCTCGAAAATACTTGCCAAGCAACTTTCACAGCCTTGAAGTTTCTGTCAAGAGAATGGAGACAGGAATCAGAAAAATTCAACCACATGGAATACAACTCAACAATTTTTCTTCCTCCATGCTGAAATGCTGGCATAAAACTGTTGTGTTAAAGGCACACAGGGAGACATATTTGCTCTTCTAAGAATTTTGTCTTTCAAGACCTTAACTAAGATCATCCTGGGTTAAAGGTGTAAAGGGAAGTGAAGCCCTTTTAAATTATTATTCCCGTCACAGGGGAAAAAAGAAAATTTATCCTGCATCACAGGAAAGGTCCACCAGTGTCGTTTTCCCAGCAGCACATATTAATGGATGTATAAAGAGGAGGAGGAGGACACAGACAGAGCAAGAACAGGTCCCATTTCTACAGACTCTTCCAACAGTCCTGGAGAGGATGGGCAGCAACACAAGTATTGGTCTTGGTAAGAAAGTCAAGTCAACTGGTCTCCTTGCTCTATAAAATGTTTTCTAATGGGGAGGGTGGAGGTTTTGGACTTTACCCTAAACAGTGATACATAAGGAAACCTATTCTCCTCAGACAAATTGTTCCTAGCTGTCTGTCAGTCAAATAAATTTCTATCATCTACAGACGTTATATTTAAGGTTCCCTTCTAAGTGTTTTTCTTCTTTCCCTCAGTGGAACATTGATGCCTACTAAAAGAAAAGAGCAAAAAATTACATATAAAATGTCTCTATGGTCTGGGGTCTATGTACTGTTTATGCCTTAAACATCTGACCTGAAATTTTCTCCTCATTGTTTAATACTTTAGGTCTTAATAGAGAACCAAAAAGATCTGCTAAAAAAGAGTATGGGGATGAATGGATTCAGTCTGCTTTTGCCCATCTCCCTTCAATTTACTTCCATATTTTAACATATTATGCAAGCTAGTATAGATTTTCAAAACCACAAGAAAATGAAGTGCAAATAGAAATACTTACTGTGTTCAGTCTAGAAGTCTTCTTAAACCCTTTTGAAAGGTCTTTGTGGGTTTGACACACTTAAGACAAAGAAACAATACCATCTGGAGTAGACAACTAAACAGACATCAAATATACCACTTTATGAGACTGAGTACTAGAATCAACAGATTCTCAGCTATGTCACATTAACAATAGAGCAGGTAGATTTATATGACCCCTTGATTGCTATGTTAGACTTCATCATGTTCAAAATAAAAGAGCTTAAGGCTGCCTGCTCCAAGACAGAAGAATGCAATGTCTCAGTGGTACTAATCACTTAGGATGGAATTTGAAGGAAAATTACAAAAATCCACTGGTTTAACATTTTCATCAGGAGACATCTCAAAACACAATTCAGTCTCCACCACAGATATGCATCTGAACAAGTAGAATTAATTTTTCCATGGAAAGGAAGGGTTATCTCTCCACTCTCAGCTACATGGATAGTGAACAGAAAGCTTAGGCTAGATGTTGGAATTAGGGGGAATGACTCCCTCAAGATGTCTTTTTCTACACAAACCCTCTTCCTGTTACTGCAAATGGAAACTTCTGAGAGTCTTGCTAACAGATGCCCATGCTTTCCTTCCAGGAACACTTACTTTGCTGGTATTTATGCTGCATAAAAGGCAGTGCAGTGACTCAGGAGAAGGCTTTGGAAGTGAAGAGGAGCAGCAGGATGTTATCGAATACGTCTCACAAACTACTTGTGGTTTAAATGATTTAAGGATACAGGGTTGTTACTTCATTGGATGGACAGATTTGGTCAAATGCCTTAACAGCACTCATGAACATTAATATCAATTCCAAGTGACTATTCAATTCCATGCTCATAGTCCTTGTTATTCAAGTTGCTGTGTGACTGTCAGAAGAAAACAGATTGCTGTTCATTTTAATCAGTCAGATCACAGTTTTATTGAACGTGCCTGTTTGATGTGATTGCATCTTGCACAACTGAGTGAAACGAGACAAAAAGAGCAATTTTATATCACGTAGATAATAACAGATGCGCCCCTCAGAATTCATTCTAGAAATCTGTTTTGCAGCCATATGTTCCACTTCATCTGAAATCCTTTTGTTCTCATCAGCCTCTTCCTGTGTGAAACAACCACTCTGCATTTTGCAAGCATCCACTAATGGAATCTGATATTACCTTGTCCATATCCTTGGATCTCCTGCTAAATATTGAAAACTAAGAAGTCTAGTTTCCCATAACCTGCTAAAATAGCCTCTATACGGGCACCTGATTGTAAGAACCAGGCATATTTACCCACTCTATTACTATTTACATTTTAAATATCACTCTAATAACCAAAAATAGAGAGCTTTAGCAGTAAATAATTTTAAAATGTTTTGTTTCCTTGGTTTTTCCTTCTGCCTCAGTCTAAGCCTTCAGGGTGAGCACAGCTCTATGAAATCTCAGCACAGCCTTGGTGGCATTTTAGTTTAAATTGTGTTCAAATCTGTCACCATCTAAATTCCTTTAGGGCTTATATGCATGTGTATGAATCAAAATTACAGGTATCATATGCTGCTTCTTTTCTTCATAACCTTTCTTAAACATCTACGTGACTATGCTGAGTAATATGTATTTTATTGGCTTGATTCTGAGCTGATGTATATTCAAGTGGCTCCACAGATTTTAGTGGACTTATGCCAAATTACATTACTGCAATGGTTTGGCTGAAATCCTATCACCTTTGACATCATTGGCAAAACTCCCACTGTCTTCAGCAGAGAAATTACTTCAATGTATATGCTTGGCATATAGAGACCCTCCTCAGTGCAAAGTCATGCAGTCAGGCATGATGATGTCTCAGTTAGAGGCATCACATTCATCCTGTGAAGTTTGCTAGAGGTCAACTCTAAAACATTATATTTATGAGTAGACAACAGAAGGAATAAAAGAAAGGTTGCAGAAACTCGAATTAACCTTTGAAAAAATTGTTCAGAGATATTTCACTGTAAATCTGACAGTGACTCAGAGCATCTCCTTACTTTTCTTTGTCTTTCTTATAAAGTCACTGGCTTCCTTAAATACCTGTCTTTCTCTAATCAGAAACCATGAATTTCTCAGGGTAAAGCCTGCAAGTGTATACATATCATAAAATTAGTAGATTAAGCACTGAGACCCAGACATATCCCCGCACCCACTCCTCACAGCCCACACATGTGGTACCCTTATGTTCGAGGGCACTTGATAAGTCACTCATCCTTCCTTCAAGCACATTGAGGCACTCCAACTGTTCTTCCAGGGCCTATTTTTCCCCCACATCCATATATCTACAGCATCCACAGTATCAGAACCCCCTTGAGTTATATTTCCCATCTCTCTGTGTCTCCCTCTATGACTCCTGCAGGAGGTTTCCATACCCATAAATCTAGATCTCAACATAGTGACTAATAATCATCATAACCTATTCATGTTTCAGTGTGAATTCTTGCTAGTCCTCTCTGTAAAAGTCCTTTCTGTCTCCCTAAATCCTTTCTCTTTTTCTACTTCGCTCTAAGACTTTAAGTCCACATCCAACTCATAGCATATTAGAGGCTTAATTCTTCAGCCTGCGTTCCTATAGGACACCTAATAATCTTCTAGCATAGACTAGTGGTAAAGGCAACTACATAATTAAATCCTCTTCTGTTCTTTATTCAGGCCTACTAAATATCTAATGTATAATCTTGGACCTTCAAAATCTGCCACATCTGTTTACATCTATTTGGACTAAATTTATTAAGGTGATGATGTAGCGTAGGTTTAAATAGCATTTTTCACAATCAGATCCTGATCTGCAAATAATTTTGAAATCAGAGAAGCATTTTCATTAAATTAAGAAAAACAAAAAAACTCTGGGTTTCTTTTTATTTGCTTGTTTTAGTTTGACTTGGCATTTTATTGTTGTTTGGGTTTTTTTACTGTTTCATAGAAACACTCAGATCATCTTCTTTCCTTTGTCTGAAATTTCCTTTCCTCAGTCTGAACAGCAAATCAAACAGTCAGTCATTCAGACAAGACTAGCTAGCTCTTTTAGACTCAATTGAAATACCAACAATAATAATTGATTTCCAGTCCTATTTCAGCAGAGGACATCACATACTTATGCCTTGTTGGACTAGAGGTATGCTAAATGATAAAGGGACTGTCTCTCTTCTGTCTGTTTGAAGAGAGCGAGGGGATTTCTATTTCTTGTCAACCTGGAGGAGCCTGATAACAAGATGTTTTTTTAATCTGAAAGCTAGGCTTTCATCAAGTGCAACTTTTGTGTCTTGAGAGACAGATGTTGAGGTTCTGAAGCGTCAAAAATCCTTCCAGTGAAAAACAGGTGTAAATTACACTTGTGTTAACAGCAAAGGGATGGATGCAAAATCCATATCAAAACATTATGAATGATATTGCAGGCCTAACGTTGCTTTGTGTGCAACATTAATGCCATTGAAAACACATTGACATAAAAGCCTAATATAAACATTACCAGCTAAGCCTGGAATAAAGGCAGGAAGGTTATCATTGACAGTATGGATATAAACATATCAGTCTTATAATAGTATTATAAATAAAAAGGTTGTTAATTTAACAATGGCCATATATACATATCTAAGTAATGTCAGTGCTCACACATTGCCATCCTTTGTTTCAGCATTTATGTGGGACCTCATAAAGCAGCCAAACACTTGCTGTTAACTTTTAGGGAATGATAGCACAAACACAACCATAAACATGATTTTGCTGCATAAATCAGGTCTGCACGTGTGTAAATTGCATTGGCAATTTATGAATGTAAACGCAAATGGAAATACCCAGGCCATACATCAAAAGCACCAATGCAATGAAAAGCAAGGTCTGAAAATCACACCCAGGTTCTGAAGGTATGCGGTGTTAGAGCACAGAAGGACAAAGAAATATTTTGTAAACGATGCTTGTCATGCTCAAGCCTCAAAGTTCTCAGGGAGTGTTATATAAAGGGCAGAAATTTGTACACTGTGACCCTCCCAGGTACGCCCTCACCCTGGCACTTCCTTGTGAAGGCCTGGTCCTACCAGAGGCAAAGGGAACTTTTGAGAAGAGATTTGCTATTTCTCTGGTGCCAAGCAACCCTTCTACCACACAATTCTGTGAGTCCTTGCTTTTAAACAAGGCCACCTACCAGGGACCTTAGGACTGTGGAAGCATCTAATCTTTGAGGAACTGAGAGACTGACAGTCCGAAGAGACTCAGATACATAATCTGCATGGCACCATCCCCCTGATGTGCAAGGAAGTTCACAATTGCTTTCAAAACTATGCCAAAAGCTGACAACTTCCTTCAGCTGTCCTTCCATACTGTTTCACATAACGACCTTTAAATGGGGTGTGGGGAAAGGCATATGGACCAAAGATTTTTACTTTTATTATTTGTATTTGAAAATAATTGTGCAGGGCATCAGAGCTCCTTACCACAAACAATCCCACTGGCAGACAATTTGACTACCAGGCACTTTCCTGGAACCAAGAGACGGATTTCTCTCTATTGGAGCTACCCATCTGATTTTTCATACCAGATGCACAGGAGTCAAAAATGCTTGTAGCTCTGCTTGAATAGTATAGCTGGCTCCTGTTTTGGAAAAGGCTTCACTTTCCCACCACATAACAGCATTTCATGGCTCTGTACAGAGAATTAAATAATTGAACAAATATTATACCACTCCTATAACTGCTGTATTAATGTTGCTTTAAGGAATGTAATGTTTCCTGCCAAGAAACCATCTGTTGAATGAGATATGTGAGACTAAAATGAGGCTGAAAAGGAGACTGCAGATATGATAGCTCCAGATTGGAAGCTTCTTGGTACCATGGGAATGCTAATCAGTGTTGATCCTGACAGCTGTAGGTGTTCAGCTCCCAACAACAAGTAACACACTTTCATACCTTTTTTTATTCTATAGTTTCACTTTCTTCAAGGGTGAAGAGCAATCTAGAGCTACTTGCTCAGCATATTTAGAGGAGACTAAATTAAGGAGACATAACACTGTCTCAGAGTATTTTAAATGAGACAATGATGGATACTGGGAGAACTTGTAGCAGCTTCTGCTGATCACCCATGAGAACAATTTTTGAGATTCAAAAAATGTTACAGATTTTTATGCTGATTTGGTCTTTTAGTTCTACTTTTATACTTTCTGCTTTTGTCAAGTGTAAGTAAGAGACATGCAAAGAAGATACGTCCAAATGGACATCTGGAGAAGCTCCTAAATCTTATTTTCGCTTCAGTCTCCCACATTCTCTTTGAAAAAGGATTTCTGGGTCTGTTAAAACATATTTGCAAAAGCACATGTGGACAACAAGGACCCACAATTTTAGGGACCAAAGTGTCTCACTAGAGCATGAGCACAGCCAACTTCTGATTGGTCCTACAGGCAAAGCACTCTCAGAAAGCTCAAAAAGATGCAGAAGAATTGTAGTTATTTTCCTTTCCCCTTGCTTTACCTTGGATTGATGGCATCACAGCAAGAACACAAAATTTATATTCCAAGTTGGTCAATTGTTTTGATCATCCCACCAAAATTAAATCAAGATGATTTATTCTGGGGTCATAAGATGACTTCTGGCTCTACTCTTCATGATCTTTCTGCACCTTTCTTTTAATATGAGTAGAATACAGGTACCAATATTGAAACTCTAAGTAATGTGCTTTGAAATTCTTGGATGAAATGTGCTACAAAAGAATGGTTTTTTGCTGTTGAAACTCTGAGAAGACATTCAGCAACTTATGCTGGGCTGAAATCTCACATATGACTCTTCCATTTATTTGAGTCACCTAGTAATGATTACAAATTTAAAACATAAGTCCCTTACAGATTCCTCTTTTAAAGCAATTTGTGTTCTTTCAGCAGAGTTTTGACGTCCATTAGTTAACACAAACATAAGAAAGTAAAATCTTCTCCTAAACATCCTTGACCAGTTATTTCCCCTTAGCATCAATAAGAAGTATCACAAGAGGAAGTAATTTTAAAAATCCTATCCTCTATGGAAAGTTGAAACAGTGATTTTTCACCTCCAGTGACAAGAACCAGGCTTCTTCTTTTGTATCAGCTCACCCCCATACCAGAACTATCAGATGGTGTTACTAAGATATGTTTTCACAGCTGTTTTGACTGACTGACTGTAGATGTTGGAGCTTCTTAAGGCCAACAGAGTTCTCTCTACCAGCTTCAGTACAGCTACCATCATAATACCAGCAATCCTGAGTGCTCATGAGCATGTAATTCAGAGTTTTATGTCTGGCAGCCAATTCCATGACTTGAAGCAAAGCTGGAGCCCCTGGGCAGCCTACATATGTAAGTTCTGGCAATGTATTTGAGATGAAGAGACTCCATAAAGATGCAGTGTCAACACATCTCTGTAAAGGATTGCTCTTGTTTTCCTCAGACGTGAGCTCTGTTTCCACCGGAAATTCTCCTAGGTGAAGAGAAAGGATCACTCTTTGTGATGATGTCCCTCTTCCAGAATAAATTCAGAGCTGTTACATCTCAGATTTGGTCAAATGAGATCTGATCAGCCAAACCATAAAGGTACAGAAATTCCCTCATCTTGTTTGTGTATGTGTTGAGAGGTCAAGGAAAAAATCTCATGGATCTTTGGTTTCTAATGGTTCTGTAAGTCTTCTGGTCAAACAGCTGGATATCTTCAGGGAAACTTGGAAACCCAAAACTGTCAGATGCTCTAGGCTTTTTATATTAGTGTAGGTTTCCAGCCAAATTGAAATCAGCATTTAAGACTCTTACATCAGCCTATAGACTCTCAATTAAAGCAGGTGAATTCAAACAAGGGATTTATGCAGCATGAAAGTTTAGTAAGGATCAATTCTAGAGTCAAGACTAAACCTTCAATAAAGACCTATCTAATGAGTTTCTCTCCTCCAAGTCTAAATTAATCCCATGAGAAATGCACACGAATAATAGGCTCTGATGATCTCTGAGGCAGCTCTGGTCTATCACAGGGTGGAAGCTCAATAAATACAGGGTTTTCCTGCCTGAATTTCTTTTCTTCCCCTATCCTGGTCACTGGAGAGCCATGCAAAGAAAAGGTAGAAAGATACTAACACAGTTAAGATGCTGTGAAAAACCAGGAAAAGACACAAAATAAGTTATTTTCTCATGGGCAGTAAGCAAAGATATTAAGGAGGGCAGGGAGCAGCTTCAGATAGTAAGTAAAATACTAGAAGTATAATGTACACCACAGGTTTTATAATCTGACCATATTTTTCATCTAAAAGAGTGTGGAAAGTAGAAGATATTTATGGAGGGTGGAAGATATTTAATGCCTTAATACAACTGCCTTATTAAACCACTGATAACCGAGAATCATACCTTTTTATTTTTTTCCCTTTTGCTCAGATACAAACTAAGCAGTGAATGAAACCTATTAGTGTTTGAAAGATGTAGGGTAGTATATGAAATTCATTGCAAGATGTAGGTAGGAGAGTAGAAATGGAAGACCACAGCTAAATTGTTGGACCTTGCAGCATTTCTCAGTTCTCAAATCAGGATGGAAAACCAAGGCATGACTAGACTTCTAGTCCTGTGTGAAGACATAGGCATGTACAAAGATTTCACTTTCCCAATCCAGCATGCAGCATTATTTCACAGAACAGAAACAGAAGAAATTTGCTTGATAAAGCAACAGTCTATGCACAGCCCTAATGGACTGATTCTTAAACCATTGTTGATTCTTAAACCTTTACAGCACAAGCAGCCTGATATGGAGAGACCCTTAAGAGGGAAATGGAAAAAATTCCCAGTGTACACAGGTGAAACAGGGAGTTTTTGAAATCTTACCCTGTCCCTCCCCGGGTAAGCACAGCAGTTGCAGGACAAGGCTAAGGTGAGTGTTCATCTCAGCAGTTTACCTCATCCACTTCTTCAGCCAGCACAAGATTAGATAGATATAAATCAGAAGCCCTGACGAGTCATCTCCCTGTTCTCAAATTTCTAAATATTATATTTCAATACTTAGGAATTTCAAGTCTTCTTAATTTAATGAAAATAAAATTCTTCTTAATTTAATTCTGAACAAGAATTTTAATTCTTCTAATTTAATAGAAAATCCACAATCTGTATTTCTTCTACTCAAACAGAATTCAGCAGGAGCAGGGGTGGTTGGGTGGGTTTTTTCTTCTAACTGATAAATGACAGTATGAAACATCTGGAAATGTATTTACTGTGAGCATACTTGAGTGATCGCCTTAGCTTATAAGATACAAACAATGATTTGCACTCATTTGGGGTCAGCATGAGAACAAATTTTTGCATGTTAGGAGGCTTTCCACTTGCACGCTTTTACCCTGCACTTCACCTCTCTTGGCCCCTTTCTCTTAAAAAAAATTGTATATTTGAATATTTGATCTGAATATTTACTGATTTTCTGAAAGTCAGAAATTTGGAGGGAAGTGAAAAACACAGGCACAGTGGCTCACCATAAGACTGTTTTGAATAATCACAAACCCATCACGTTTTTTGGTCTGTGATTATTTACCTGTGTTTTGAGACTTTGTTAACTGAATGTGGCAAAGTGCCTAGCAATCCCTGGATGGAGGGTAGTTTATACCATACTAAGCTAAAACATAAATAAAAATAAAGGACAGATATATGCCATATCTGGAGAATGGTCTTCAAAGCGGGGAAATCAGAGGACTGATTTTTACGTTTATAAAAGCCAGTGGGGAGTTCTATTCTAAAATCAGTGTCATGTGCAATGAGCTCGTGCGGATGGATGGGGAAGTTAGTGTGCAGATAGATGTGGATTTACAGTCCTCAAGGTATTCTGCAATAACCTGCCATGAGGGTTTTCTTAGCCTGCACTGAGAATGCCTTTGTGTGCAGTAGTCTGATAAACTATTTTGCACTTGCTCCCTATTAAACAGGTTTCTACACCAGCTGACACACCAGTTCCTACACATAACTTCTTCTGTAGCGATAAATCCTGTAACAATGTCTGAATAAGCTATGCCTAGGACTCTTTATACTCACCAAATATGTAGTCAGGCTGGCAGTGCAAGCCTATGAAACCAATTCCCCCCTGTCGTAAGCCAGAATGCTTCCCTAGAAGCCAAGGCAGGTCCGAAGATTCAGATCTGCAGCAAATTTGGCCTGGTTACCATGCTGTGGTCACCACAGCACTGCACAGCCTCTCAGCATCCTGCTGTTTTCTAGGCAAAATATCTACATAGTGTGCAAATTTAGGAACCCACAGCAGCAGCTTTTTTACACATTGAATGTAGGCACAACTGCAGCCAGCGGGAAAGGCAAAGCAGCCACAAGACATAATACTTTGCCCTAAGGTAATTCTGCCCCAGGAAATTTCACGCAGGTTCTCTTCCAGGAGGAGCTTTCCTAAAGGTAGAGGAGTTTGTGCGAAGTTATGCTAAGTCAGCTGCTGCCAGACATCTGCCTAGAGGGGTCTGCAGGGCAACCCCAGTCATGTAAGTTTAATCAGCCCGAGTTCTCCAGTGGCAAGTGCAGTATTCCAACATATTGTGCCATCCTCTGGCAGGTCAATGTATAAAACATCCCTCTGTGCAGTTCAAGTCCAAGAGAAAAAGAGACATCTCCAATGCTCGTTCTCGAAAATAATGTTTTATTAGCAAAAAAAACCCAAAACAAAAACCAGCAGAAAAAAAAAAGAAAATTTGGCAGCCAAAAGCGCCAGGCTGGTGGAGACACACTGTCTGCATAGCAGCTTCTCCTGGTAACAGATCTTAAAAGCTTCAACAGTGATCTGTTATTCTTACAAGACAAAACAAAACTCCCAACAGGCAGAGAACAGCAGAATTAATGGATTGGAAAGTGAGAGGCTAATGTATGAGCTTTCAGAAGTCTCTCAAGGCCTGCAGCCTCATTGTGCACATCCCGTAAGTTCCTGCTATTGGGTTTTGGGTCTACGTGATACTGTCAGTGGAAAAAAAGGCACAAAGGTCAATATGGCTGCAAAATATCTCAAAGCATCTTGGTAATATTTCTATGGAAAACCTTTAACTCCAAGAGAAACAAATATTATTTACACATCAAAGGGCTTAAAAAAATACCCAAGCAAGCAAAAGTCGGCTCAGTTCAACTACTTTACAGTTAAATCATTTTTTATTGAATTCAAGTTTCATGGATCATTAGAGAGCCAGAGGCAAAATTCCAAGAGCTGCTTTGACCTAATGAGTCTTCAGCAAATTGTTTTCTTAAGTATCCCATGTCTTCTTTATGGATTCTGAAAAGAAATGCATTTTCTCTTTATTTTGCATTTTAAAAAAACAACAAAAGCTTTGTAATTGAATAGAATTTATATCCAGTGCAATAAGCTGTTGATAGGGTGTACTTCCTTAATCTTTCTTTCCCATGAATATTAATGTCCCAATAGCATAGAAAAGGTACTGACACCTGTACTTACTTTCTTATGATGAAATTAAGCACCTTTATTTTTGTATGGTGAAAACCTACTGAAGCCAATGGCTTTAAACTCCCTGATGCCACAAGCCTTCGCTGCTCTGCATCCTCAAAAACTTACAGTTATAAATCAGTGTAACCATTACTCCTAATGGCTTAATTGATTTTGGAAAACAAGAGAGGGAGTCTATCAAGAACCTTATACCTGATACAAATTTGCCTTCAGAAGAAAATATTTATTAAAAAAAAACCATCACTGTAGCAGGCAAGAGAAGGGTGAGTTAAAAGTTAATACTTTCCATACCAGAGAGGAAACATTTGATCAAGTTCATCAAAATCCCTTCTATCATCACAGCCAGGGCAGGCCGGTAACTCAGCCAACAGCACAGAAGGGACTGATAGGACTGGCAGCACGTGCAGCCACTCGTGACTGCCCAGTTCAGGTGCCTGGACACTCCTTTACAGCTGGGTACACTGGGGGTAGTGTGTAGTGCACAGCCAGGCTTTGGGGGTTTGGGTTTGCTTTGGGTTTACAGGGAGATAGCTAGTTGTAACTCCAAAACAGTCTGGCCCTGCATCAGGCAATCACCCTGAGCACAAAAAAAGATGCCAGTCTAGACAGAGAGCTCCTTCATCAAATGACAACTGCCTCATGAGGAAGTGACCATAAGCAGCTGTCTCAGACTTATAACTGAAGGCTTTCCTTTCTAACCTCCACACACAAAATGAAAAAAAATTGTCTTTTGCTTGAGTGCAGCGCAGTTTTTAGGACTGGCTTGCTAAAGGGATGGGCTGAAGTTTTCCTGCTTCAGAAAGTGGAATGAACAGCACGGCAAGAGACACCACAACTTGTGTTACAGTTCATACTGCTCGGTTTGAAAAGCCAGTCGGTCTTTGTAGCCCTGATTGTCGGACAGCTAGAGTTGGCAAAGATGTCCTTCTAAACTAGCCCAACACCAAGGTTTTGAGAGGCAGATATCATTTTTCTGCAGTATCATATTTGGTGATCACTTCCAGCCAGGGGAAGAGGAGAGAGGCGTTTGTGAAATAAGCCTCAATCTTCTCTGCTCTGAAGGGCCAGTGGCACACCTGGATGAGCTGACCAGTCTGGCCATTGGTGTCCACCATGGAGACTCCTCTGAGCTGCCTCTCATTAAGTCATTTGGTGGCTCCTGCTTCCATGGGAGGTGAAGAAGGTCTGCCCCCTCCAGTCAGCTGTACTCCATGGGCTCTGCTCAACACTGTGTGTGTTGAACTCCTGCCCTGTGGGTCTGGGAGTGGCTTTGGCCATGTGGCCAACACCAGCTTGCTCCTGCACTCCTTCCTTCTCCCAGCATTTCACAACACTTTGGTTTCCTTTTTCTCCACTACTTCTTCCATCATAGCTATCAGACTAGGGTCTCAAACTAGGGACAAGTTGCTAGAGATGGCAAAGATGAACAGAGAGAGTAAACAAGTACTCACTAGTGTTTCTGGAGGGGTGGACATTGAAAAGCATAATAAAGACTCCCCCCACCCGTGACGAGTAAGGAGAGAAGCTGGGTGACATTTTAGGACTTTGGGGCCTGGTGACACACGGTAAGGTTTGGGAGCAGCTTGCAGACTGTGCCCATGTGAGAGCAGTGAGGAGAGTGTGGGGCAAGCAAAGGGGACACGAAGTCCCCCCAGTGGTGTATTATTGTCTGGGGCTTTCCCTTGGCTGGAATTTAACCTCAGGAACAGAAGGCTGGACCTCTCAAAGAGCCCTCAGCAAACATCTGTACAGTGTTATAGTGCTGGCAGCCACAAGGGAGGTAGGCAGAGGGTGGAAAGCAGTGGTCTGGGACACCCATCACTGGTATCAGTCCAGACAAGCACTGGGTTGCCCAGCCAGCCTTGTTTGACAGGACAGTGCAGCTGTGCATCCAGGATCCCTGAGCATCTGACCAAGGCCTGAGGGCAGCAGAGCACTGAGGTGTCATACAAAGAGCACAGCTCAGACACTCCTCACTCCACTGCAGCCTCCCGCCGCTGAGCGTGGAAGAGGTTGTCTGAGCAAGAACTAAGTTAAGGACCTTGAGATTTGTCTTGTTAAATTCCAGTCCTTTGAAGTACTTCAGAGCTGTCAGTGTCAACTGCGTTATTTTGGATTTTAACTTCCTGAGGCATCGTTCAAAACCCCTAAGAACTCTTTGTGACAATGTTCAGCCCAAGGAGTTGTAATTCCTCTGCATTTTTCTCTATGGAAATCTTGCTGGAACTGCTTAACTACAGAAGGCTGATTGCTGCATATCTTGAATTTCAGACAAATCATGAGATGTTAAAATTGGGACTCAGTGTGATAATGATGACTCTGCCCACTTGGTTCACCATAGGCTTCAAGTACTGTAGTTATTCTCTCAGCATTAAAAGAAAAGCAGCTTTCTCCCCCGCTACTTTCCAGAAAGCAGGGGAATGAAACCTAACCAGCTTGAAACCATTCAGGCTAAAATCCAAAATGATGATTTTGGCAGAAGTGGGTATGTACAGTGGATAAAGTGCAGGAAATTAAGAGCCAAGTGCAGAAATATACATTAACTGAAAACCAGAGTAAAGCACCTGGCTATGTAGCATGTTTAGAAAAATTAAAAGCTGTTTAAAATTAAGGAAAAAATTCTTTTTTTATTATTATTTCATACATATATATGTGTGTGTATGTGAAACGCCAGCAGTAATGAAAGGGGTAGATAAGTCACTTTTGTCAGAAGAATGAGGAAAAAAGAAAAAAAGCATTTAAAATACACTCAGAGTATATAATTAATCAGAACTACTCTGATTAATAATTATTGTTATTGTAGTTATTATTGATAAATGTTAGCAGTAGACTTCAATGGCTGAGCTCCTAAGAATTCAGATTAACTGAAATGCATCTAATTTGCCTGCATGTAGCTATAGCCATTTTTATTAAGCAATATTTCTTATCTAATACTGCTAGTTAACATTGCTCTCTTGCTCCATGTAATACGAATAATTTCTCTTCTACTTAAAAATACTGAAGAGTCATGAATCTATTCTTGCTTCTGTCCCATGATTTCTGTTGACTTCAGTGAAGTTAATTTTCTCTCTATCCCTATCTTCATGACACAGGGTAACCAGGCTTCCTGAGTTCATAGGGGACAATCCTTATTGCTGGCTCTGGTAGAAGAAAGGGGAATATATTGCTGGAAAACCCCTCAGAAAACACCTCTGATGGATTGGATCAAAAGAACAGACAACACTATGAGACTGAAGTGGGGTAATGAGCTCAAGCACAGGAGGATGGATAGTACGCAGGTATTTTTCTGGCATATTTCACTCTTGCAGAAGGATGTTCAGTGAAAAGCTAAATAGTTTTCCAAAAGGAGAGAGTATAAACTTCAAGTAGGAAGTGGGAGATGTGTCCATTTCTGCCTGTTTACCAGATAGCATTACAACAGAAAATCTGTCCTGGACAGAGGAATTTCACCTTTCTGAAGAAATCCCTCACCCTGTTTTAAGAATGAAGCACAAACACATCCTTCAGAAGTGATCCTCTTTAATTTGCAGTATACCTCTACCATGGGACAAAGGCCAGAGATAAGGGGAGAGTTACATATTTTTATGGCCTTTGCCCGTTTCCTTTCTGTATTCACTCCTGGCCCAGCTGCAGATTGGGCTCACAGCAAGTGCATGGTGGTGCCAGGATCCTGATCCCTGTCGCTGGGTAACTCAGCCAAGCACAGATCATGCAGTCAGCATTATCTACACCTGGGTGAACCTGAGCAGTCCTGCTCGAGTGCAGTCTGAGGCTTGGTGCAGCTTGGGTGTGGCCTTCCTGGAGATAATTGATCAGCCCGGGGCCTAAGCACAAGCTGAGAACTGGGCTGTGTCAAGGCTTCCCCCAAGGTTTGCCTGTGCTTTAGCCACTGACATGAACATAAAGCTTCACACAAGTGTGGACTCCAGATTAGTCTGCAACATTAAACACAGAAGTTATTCCCACTGCCAGCACTTTATTCATGGAAAGGCATCAGACTGTCATAGGTTTAATTTAAGGGTGAATTCTTTTTGTAAGTAAATAACAAATGGAATCTATCTCCCCTGCTAACTGAGTAATCAATATGTAAGATAGGTTGAAAAGGTATTTTCAGATGGCCAGTTATTCTCAGTGCTGTGATTCTGCATGGATTGTATATTATCTTGGCCAGAGACAACATTTTCCTACATGCTATAGTTAAATCAACTCTGAGTTGTGAAATGCAACAAGACAAAACCTATCACATTTCTCTCAAACTTTAAATCTGTTTTCATTCTCAGAGAGGAAAATCTTTTTTTTTTTAAAGGAAACCATTCTAGGTCAGAACCACTGCTGTTTCTATTACTTGTTCTTAATCCGCAGATGAGGAAGCGAAGTGGTACCTAGTAACTTACATTCCTTCATTATCCACATGCAAAACTATATTATTTCATAGCTATCTCTGTATATTTTTGTGCATTTTGTTTATACGTTCAGATAAGTGCAAATGGGTAAAGTCAAAATGAAGACATTTTCATTTTACCATTATGCCAACATCCTTCTGCACGATGTAGAAGAATCCTGCGTTTTGTCCACAGTGGTTTGTTTTCAGAATTTATTTCTTCTTGGTTTTTCTATAGAAAAGATAAACCTTCCATTAAACTGAAAACCAGTTGGCTTTGACCTATTTGTGCTTAAAGTTCTTTTTCCATGGCTGTCCTAAGGAGTCTTCCTCCTACTTGAGTCAAACATTTGTTTACTCCCAGTGTAATTTCAAAGTGCCTGATGTTAAAATTTATGATACCAAAAAGACAAAAAATCCCTTGTCAGTCTCTACTTGTCGCCAAAACAGATTTTTGTCTGCAATCAGTGAAGTCAAACAAGAAAAACACTTGCTTCCTGCAGACAGAGCCTACAGCTATTACAGACAATTCAATTTAGAATCTCCATTAATGTCTTATCTAATTCTTGAATGTGTGTAGCAATGGTGTCTTGACCACATCCCTTGGAAGTGACTCCAGCTACCCAATTCTTTCTTCTAAGAACATTACTCTCCTCCTCTGTTGCAAGTTCTGATCTAATTTCCTCCACTTGATCTAATTTCCTTCTACGTGTAGAATTATCATTTACAGAAAATACATATTTTCAGATTCAAAGATGAGATTAAATACTATAACAACTTATCTTAATGTATGCGATTCTTTGTAATGTATATTATTACTTATTTTGGTTTCCACCCTTTTACTAAAACAACTTATTGAATGATAAAGTGTAAGTTCAGGAAGTAATGATATATTTTGAACTGTATTCTTCTGGATGGAGAATTATTTTAAGTTGTAAAACAAGATAAAAAACTTTACACTACAGCTGCGAGATTCCATAATGTACTTTAAAGTGCCTTTTAAAATGTACTGAAATTATGATTTTTTTTTTTAAAGCACTTGAGATTTTGGTTGTTCCATTCCCAAATTTCATAACCCTTTCTTTGGTTTGTACCATTAAGTGCTGTATGGCAGGAAGAAAAATAGTTGCAAGAAACAGCAAATCTCAAACACCACCCATTCTTCATATGCACCCAAAGTGTTCTTTTTCTTCAACAGTGGAAAGCTAACAGCCTATTTATCTTTGAAGACAGTCCTATTATTTATACAGTATTTATCAAGTCTTCACTGTATTTTGAAATACAGAGATGTTTAACTCTTCACAGAGCTTGAAATGCACAAAAGAAAATGATTACAAAGAAAACTTCAATGTATAACAACTAATTCTTCCTAGAATAAAAAAGCTCAATGAGCATCCATCATACAATATTGTCTAGTTTTGGTTTGGTTTGATTGATTAGATAACAAGAGGAGGAGCAACTGGATAACTTTTGAGATTCTTCCTCCAGAAGAGAAAGCAATTGAATCTGGAATTTTTGCTCCAAGGTTTGTGTCTATCAATCATCTCTTCCTATTTCTCACTGCCTAAGTGTGCAATGACTGCCCATTTAGTGGAGGCCTAACAGCTTCTGAAACAAGAAGAAAACATGATTAGTACATAATCATGGTTTTACCTCTACTCCCCTCTGAGCCCTACTCTAATAATCAATGTATAGGTAATGAATCAATCATAACAGGTAATGAATGATTCAAATCTTCAGCTGTGGTGGGACAAAAACCACAAATGGAAGTGATACACTGTTAGAAGAGGATAACAAAGGAGGGAAAGAAGCCTCCATTGCAGTGCATAAAAGCAAACTGGCAGTCCATGGACCAGCCTAGTCAGTTTATGTCAGAAGACAGTCTGCTTAAACAGAGACTTGATCTACATCAAAGGCTGCAATTACCCAAGCCAACCATGTTGCTTCTTCTCATAAACCTGTAGTAATATCAGCTGACTTGGAGCTGTAAAGGCACATCCTGGTTCATCTTATTTTTTTGGAAACAAGATCAAATAAAGGGAAAAACATAAGAGTGATAATGATATTCAGTCTAGATTTTTGCAGACAAGTCTCTCATCCCACAGTAAAAGAATTTAGGAAAGTGTAAGACAGAAACAAGGGCCCAAATCACCTTAGCTATAATAACCTGTATATGTTAATCAGAAGAATAAAACAAGGGCAGCCACAGCTGCTACATCTGCCATCTAAACCTCATTACTGTGCTATAATATCACCTGGAGCAACTTGTTTATTTCAGCTCTACAGCCAGGGCAAACACTGGGGAACTAATCAAGGACTTCTAAACCTAACTGCCTATCTCTGTGGCTACAGTAATATCTATAAATATGATAGTACTCAACCAGTACCTCTGTGAATTGCGGGATATCATCTATTATACCCTGACCAATAATAGTTCACACAGGATTATGGGGAGTTATTGCCAGTGCATTGCTCTCTGGTCTAGTTTACCCAGAATTACTATAACAAAGTAAGCAGAATTTAGATCTGGATTCTCACTGTTTTGCATTCCTACTGCATTTTTTATTTAAGGAATTCAAAGTGTACACTGCTTAACTAATTCAACCTTACAGTGCCCCTGAGGTGCAGGCAAACAAGTTTAGGTAAATTTTACAGGTGTAGAAACAAAATCTAATATTTTTACCAAAGAGGTTAGTTACAGTCTTTTGCAAGTAAAATCTGGCTCAAAAGGGGATAGGAGATGGAACCTACAAATACATTTCAGCACTCATTGACTTTGGGAGAGTCTGGACAATTTACACCAGCTGTGTACATAACCTTCCAAATCCTTGCCACTTATTGTCAACAGCCCTGCAACAACCTCTTCCTACCAAGCAAAAAAGTGGAAAGTCTAGCAAGCTATTTTCTATACCTGTGTTAGAAGAAAGTGTTGGCAGAATCAGCTTGTTCCTGTAGATTCGTTCTTTGGAGCAAAATGGTCAGAGAAGTAGTTAAGTTCTCACTTTTTTTCCCTTGCCAAAAGCAAATGCATCAAAGAGCACCTGAGTTTCCTGAGAATGACTAAATTTGTCTTTTTTATCGTGCAGCTGAGGTATGGTGTGACGTATTTTACTGCAGAAGCAAGTGAGGTACCAGCATTTTTTTCTTTATTCTCTTCCAAATAGCTGATCTATGGTACAAACATCCATGTCACAGGAATGAAAGAAACACGTGCTATTGCTTTAACCTTTGACTGTATTGTGCCTGCACAGGTTAAAGGAGACAAACAAAAAAGAGAAACAGAGAGCTATTTTATGTAATGAAAGATCCCAATAAATATATTAGGCAAAAATATCTTTTGAATGGATCCCATCTGGTTCTCTAAGATAATATTGCAACCTGTAGTGAGGAGGGGCTCTGTCAACTGGAAAGATAATATTAAATAGAGCAAAACAGTAAGGCCTTTTTACTTCAGTAATAAAAAGGAAAAACAAGTTTCACCTTTTCTGAGCACTTTGGATACTTCAACATGTGTTCTTTTTTGGGGATTCTTTGCAACATGTCATTGTGTAGAACAGCAAATTGAGGGGCTGTCATTTTTGCCACAAACACATCATTTTACTGGTGGAAAATAGGGAGCCTGGATGTAGCACTGTGCAGTAGCTTTCTTGCGTGTTAGTGTCTAACCTCACAAACCCTTAGTGGCTAGCAAAACTTTAAAGATGACAGCTCAGGAAAATTATTCCTGCCTGGTACAGTACACTGAGTGAAAATCTGTAAGAACATTTGGGTTTACAAGCCAGGGATATATGCTGAGGCTGTCTTTGAAAGTGAGCAGGTATCTTGCTATGTTTTAATTTTCTTATCCTCTTTTTGGTAATCTTTGTCCTATTTCAACCTGAGCATGTAGACCAGGAGAGGTGGCAGAAAGCTGGAAAACAGTATAGTACTGTCAAGCTGTCATCAGATGACCTTCAACATACCTTCCTGCTTTTCAATATACCGTGCTTACTGCAAAAAAAACCTCTGCTCTTGCCTTCTCTTTGTCCAGTGGCTTCCATCCTCTCTTTTAAGTGAGGAGCCTGGACAGACTGACTTATCCATCTTCACATTACATTCCATTTTTCCCAGACCTGGATACAATTTGGACTTTTAACACAGCATAAGCAGCTAGTGGCTTGTGCAGGGTTAAATCCTCTCCAAACCCATAGGTAATGTGTGACTGGAAAAACACCTCATGTTTGTTGAAGTGGAACATTATTCTGCAGCTTCTCAAAGTCACAGGTGATTTTCTACACTGTCAATCTAAGCTGGGCTTTAATATGATAAAGAGCTCTGAAACTGCACTCCTATCACAGGTTGAACACACTATCAAAATCATTTTGATCCACTTCCCCTATCTCATAAACAGCTGGCATTTGGCATGGCTGAGTGGATGGAGACATTTCTGAACTGACTTTAATGACCTCGTAGTACATCTGCAATAGATGAAACTTAGCAGTTAATCATGATTGAAGCTGGCACCTGAAACAAAATTCTCACCTCAGCTTTGTGTTATGGTTCCAGCAGTATCTTCTAGAGATGCAATTTGGAAGCATTTCTGCTCTAATCTCAAAGGAGTACTAGCACCATAAAATCATTTCTTTGGAATAAATTGATTTACAAATAGTCTGTGCTGTATTTGGGTAGTTCAGGCTCACTGTTCCTATTAGTGTTTTCCTGAGAAGCTCAGCTTCAAGCCCTACAGGTGCCCTTCCTCCTAATATTTTTCTTGGATTTGAATTGTATCAGAGAGATCAAATTGCATTAATTGAAGGTAACTCTCAGCAGCTGAGCCATTGCATTAGGATGGCATCACTACAAAGGGACAGGGACAGAGGGGGCTGGTGCCACTTATTTTGTCTTTTGACCTGAAAGACAGTGATTTTTCTGGGTAATTTTTGTTTTCTAAGTGCATTTGGTTTTGTGAACAGGCTTAAGAATATTCCTTCAAATGATACTATTTTTAATGGTATCTATGCCAAATTAAAAGCACAGCTATGACAACACGTATATCCATATTTTCAAAAATTAGATCTCATACTTGCTTTACCTGATATTAAACCTGTCATATTACCAGGTCTTTTGTAACATTTTCCATATGCAGTTGTCCATCTTCAGCTTAGGAATCAATAGTCCATCCTTATTGCTATGTTAACCTCTGCTAATATACACTCTACATTGCCCAAACTGATGAACACTTCATAAACATTCACAGCACATTCTGAACATTACAGACATAAAATCACTTTGTCTTTGTTGGAGAAGTCTCTGTCAGTTACCATAATCATTTACCACTTTCCAAAAATTTGTTCAGAAATATCCTTTGCGATTTTAAGACTTGTGATTACCATTATCTCATTTTCGATAATTCAACTTGTGAATCTGTTTTGGCTCCTTTACAGACATTTTGAAATATCAGGATCATACTCTGCCAGTAAAGAAAACTTCTCACATAAACATATTTTCAACTTATTCACTATACTGGACTCATGTTGCATGTTTTGGGGAAACGAATGTACGTTGTTTTCATTGTAATTTTAACCTCTTTTCCTATTTTTTTTTTCTGAAAATGCAATATACCCTCAAAGTAGTTTGTGACATTTTGAAAAATACCAGCTGTTCCATGATGGCATTAAAAAACATTCCTTCAAACAGGGCAAAAAAATAACCACAAAAAGTTGAGGGATGGAAAAACCTTCACAGTAAAAAAAGAGTTTAAAACTTCAATCTAGTTATTTGAGAAAAGGAAAAACAGTAACCTGACAAACTGTGCTTTCATTGCCAGAAAATACTGAATACCTAAAAGGCTTTTATGTTAATGGAGGAAAACATAAGACTAACGCATAGCTGGAAGCAGAAACGAGAGACATTCACATGGGAGAAAGGTGCATTTTTTAATAGTAAGACCAAATAACTTCCATAAGGACCAAGACATTTCCTTCCCTATATCTCCACATCAGACCTGTGTGCCTTGCTGCTTTGTTTGCTTGTTTTACCTCTGGTATCTACTAATTATGCTTCAATCCCATATTACTGAGCTCAGTACAGATGCCCCAAAATCAAAGCTAACAGCCTGTGATTGATCCACCCAAATGACCACATTTTCTCTTTTTTATTTACATTCTGTCAACAGATAACAATTTGACTAGAATGTTTTTCTTTTAGAGAATTTAGACTACACAAAAGCATCATAAATACAGTGAAGTGCCTAAACCTGGAAAAAGCTGCACAGAGTCTGGCAGTAGCAGAGTCAGACCAGTGTGAGTGAGATAAGCAGGAAGGATGGCTTTGCCACCCAGAACTACAAACTTTAGCTTTAACTGGGAAACTTCAGCTTTAAAAGGGAAAGCTTTAACTGGCATTGCTGAGATCAAAGAATTAGTAAGTGTCTGGCAGCCTTTGGCTCTCAGGGCAGATGATGGCAGAACCTGATGGACGCTCTACCCAAGAGCATTTGGTCTTAGAGCTGTACTTTCTTCCTTCTTAATTAGTCCATATTTCTGTGGGTTTTTTCTCTCTGTCATGAAAACACATTCATTTATGAGAAGGAGGCAAAACAAAGGCAACAAAAGAGCTTCCATGCCCTGTTCTGGGCATTCTGAAACAGAGCCCTGGGCACTCTGAATCTTTGCAGAATCATCAGTAACGTGGCAGAAGGACAAAGAGGAACTACCGGTATCGGAACTGTTGATTACACTGGCCACAATTGCTTTTATATTTTGTTGACATAATGGTTTGCATTTGCCTCTCAGTCAGACACCCACAAAAACAATTACAGTTAAGCTTAGAAGACAGATTTTTTTTTCCCCATTAGATGGGAATAGGTCTGGAATCAGATATTGCTCAAGTCATGCTTTCTGGGAATTCTTGCTTTCTCCATTCCCCTTATGGATAACATGTAAATACTTGGCATTCAGGTGCAGGGAGAGGCAAGAAAGGAAGTAGAATTCTGGGTATCAGGTTCCGAAAAGCAGCAGGAAGTGGGCCAAAACCTAGATCTCCCTACAAAGGACCAAACACTTCCAAGCAAAAGTAGAGAGGAAAATTACCTTGCGAAAGAGGAAAACAGACCTTCTGGCTGCAGAAATAGTGAAAAATGGGCAACAACCTGCACAAGTTTCCTTTGAAAAAGCCACCTCCTAGTCAAAACAGAAAAAAATCATAATGTGTGTTTCAAAGGAGACCTTCAACACCATCTCAGCTGCCAAAAGCTATCAGTAGCTCATGTGCAAGGAAACAAAACAAAGGGACATTTCCCTCTCTAGTGTTAGCTGATGGGAGAAGTTACCAACCTGCTTTTATCAGTCACTCAATTTGCATAAGTGACAGCAGAGATCTGTGTGGTGGATATAAAGTTTCTTGACTGATGGCAGCTTGCTGTCTTTATTCAGCTTGCTTTAAAAATACATGTGCATATATATACATATACTTACATGTGTGTGTGTGTGTGTGTATATATATATACATTTATATATATATGTGTGTGTGTGTATGTGTGATGAGTAACAAGATCCAGTTAAAGAACACTACCAGCTGACAAACCAGGCACTCATAAATAGCCTGTTTCAGTACAAAGTTTGCTTGTTCAGAAATACTCTCACAGATCTGAAGGATGTGATTTCGAGTGTCTGTCAGAGTTTTCCTGTGTGAGCTTGGGTAAAACACCGAGAGGAATTCAGGTGCCTAACTAGGCCTCTAGTGCCATTTGAGATGCAGGTAAGAATAGTTGTGGGTGCCTAAAATGAAGTTAGACACCTGCTTCTGTATCCCTCCTCATTTAACTCTGTGCTTCAGCAACACATTGCTCTGGCCTCAACCAACAATTTTCTCATCAGCAGTTCCCAATAATCACCGTAGTATGTGACACCATTCAGCCATGACAGTGCTGTAGGGCCCTTTAGGCACATTGACCTCTTTATGCATATGGATTCCTTTATTTTAAATCCTTTACTCTTTTTTTTTTTTTTTGTCTTCAAGATGACCTGTCTGTCAAATAAATTGCTGACATATATAGAGGAAAAGCAGATTTTGATCTGCTGAGAGTGAGATGTTCGTGAACAAATGCCGTAGTAGAGATCAGAGGTTTGCTTTCGAGTTTCCTGTTGCCTAATCACGTGGGGTCAGGTTTGTTTAAAAGAAAGAAAAAGGTGGGGAAGGTGAGGGGGAAAACACTTCTTAATTTCAAATGGAAAACTGATCTCTAGAGCCAGATTTTTTTTTTCAAATTCACATTACCAGGATACTCAGAAAAGTATAGTGGGATGGAGTTATACATTAAAATTCTTTTTAAAGCAAGATTCAGTTTTCATTTATTTATCATGCCATAGATAAAGTGTTATTCTTTTTCCAGTGCCATGTCTACAATGCCCCCACCTAACTGTAGCATTCTCACTGCAGCCCTTCTTCATGACTCACCTTGGAAGAAGATAACATAATATCTGCTCTTCAGCTCCTAAAACACAGCTGCAGCCTTCCAGAGAAACCACACCAGCAGTGTCAATAGATTGAGAACAGTCCAGCTAAAAATGTGAATTTTTTTTAAATAATAAATGAATAGGGCCTGATCATTTCTTTTTCTCATTGTAAAAGCTTGTGGGAACATCCAGGAAAAAAATAAAGCAAGCAAAGAACACTAAGTGGATAATTAAAGTTCACACGGAAATGTATCAAGTTGCAAATGGTAAGTGAGAGAAATCTTGTGGAAGACATCCATGCTGAAAGCTTCGTTGAGGGCAGCAGAGTCGTCGGGAGAGCAGGAGCACTTAGCTTTCAGTGGATGTCTGGGCACTTCTCAAACCCAGACAGCTCATCCTGGCTGTAGATGTGATCCCCTATGCCTCTGCTACATCTAAAGCCAGCTGGAGGTCACTCCAATTACTCTTGTACATCGTGAGGTTTTGGTGAAACCAAAGAATTTGCCAGTTATGGAGTCCATAATGTGAGGAGGAAGATTCACTAACAAGGAGCTTTGAAAATCAAATGGTCAGAAACACATAAATCAGGAGGAAGCCCAGTCAAACTCTTTTTCTCTGCCCAGAAGTAAATTGCAGAATGCCTGCTGGCACTGGAATGCAGTGTTCTAGAAAATACAGCTTTGGTGATTATACAGTGGCACGTGTCAGCTATTTCAGAAGACCTATATGTGAGCAAGGGTGACCCCAGGAGCAGTTTGTCCTTTCTAACCTGTCAAAAGCAGCTCCCTGGTCAAGGAAAATCTCTAAAGAAGAAAATGGGATGGAACCATGACAGGTGGCAAGCAATTGCACAGACAATGTGCTTGATTTGTGCCAACTTAAAAGAGCAGTGTTTGGACTCCAAGTTAAAGTTATATACTATTATGACAAATATTTTTATTGCAAAACAGCATTGTCTTCATCATTTTCATACCAGCTATTCAGATTGTGTCTCCCTCTTTTTTTCCCAGAAGGCTATAATTTGCTGGTGCTTTCATCCTGCTGAAATTCAGTCCTGCTGTATTCAGTGTGTGTTTTCCTGCCTCTTTTAACACTGGCTTTAGCACAGATGTTTGCTGGAACTATTGGCTTGAATCTAGTTTTGTTTACTTATTGTGATTACACTGGCAATTCTCACTGGTTGCAAGATATTTTCTTCAAGTATGATGAGACTTTTCTCCCACGAGGAGACTCCTGGGAGAACATTTTCATTGTCTGGAAAGAGGTCACCTCTTTTTAAAAAAGGAAATTATCATTTCTCTCTCCTTACAAAGAAAGAAGGCATTGGGTTTATGGCTAAAGATGCCCTGGAACTCAAAGCAAGCAGTCTCTGCCAGTATGCCCCTAGTCAAGATGTATTAATACCTTTGGCCCTGGTTCAGCAGAGGACTGAAGCAAGTAACACACAAAGAGAAAGTCAGTCTTCTCCAAGCTGGTGTTGAGTATATCCCAGTGTTTGGTTTTCACACAGCTGAATGGGAGCAGATTCTCTCCAAAAATATAACTTTGCTTGTGGTGCTGCATATTTCTGAAAAGTCTGCAGTGTAAAGGCTGCAAGGAAAGGAGCCCGTTGATGCCATCCATTTGATTCACAGATGAAATAACAAATAGAGGGATAATTTGCAGTGGGTAGTGAATGGTGATTTTTTTACAACTTTGTAAGAGAACTCTTGGGTCATCTCTGAAGTTCTGGATTTCATTATAACTCCCTACATTGAAATATATTTGTTATTCTCAGGCCTAGCCTAATGAATTATCCAAATCTTTCTGAATGTGTTTGCTCTGCTCCTTATTATTCATATTTTGTTCCCATTTATTATCTTCTGCAGTGAAAATCTAACTTTCAAATCCCTCCTCCAAATCACTGATCTAAGCCCATCATCTTTGTAGCAAACCATGCATATATCAGAATTAATGTTCAAAATCATTTGCTGTATTCTGTACCTCATTTTTCTGTTTGTTAACTTTTGAATTTACACATATAGCAGTGGTTTGATTTTCCAGCCTGAGAAACTGCAGATATGCAGCAAACCTGAAGCTGCCAGACAGTGAGATGTTGCCATGCCTCCTCAGGAATGGCCTGAGATCAGGCCTACCTCTGGAGGGTAAAGTCTGGATCAGGTTTTGATAGCAAGGTGTATTTTCATGCAGGTCAGAGTTTAGAGATCAGGTAACCAGTTCAGAAATACGCCTGTCAATTTGATCTGTCTTCCACAGTTATTTTCTCTGCCTTAGAAATATGTGAATGATTGATAAAAAGAAAATGTTTGAAAATCCTCAGCCTTTTCTCTTCCAGTTTGAAAGTGAATTTAAATTGTGATCTGATTGTAAAGTACTGGAATAGAAATACAGAGATGAAAATTCAATATCTTGCTCAGTTACACTTTTGGTGTGTGACTTTGAATAAGTCACTTAACCTACGCTTTGCCTCATTTCTCAGCACGGATAATAAACCTGGTCTATCTGTAAAACAGGCAAGAAGCTTATAAGTTAAAATTAAGTAACGACAGAGTTAGGTAGACACTCTGCATCTGCTTGATGTCTAAGGTACTGTGGTAACAAAGTCACCAGCTGGCCAGACAGGTTTGCAGGAACACTCTCAGAGGGACACTTAAGGCCAGCCAGGGAGCACACCTTAGGAAGGAAATGGGGGAACCCCAGGCACTTCTTGCCCTGGACATAATCCAGCTGCAGTAGATTTCTTGCTGGCTCAGCCATCTGCCTGCATCTGCTCTTGCAACACTCAGACAAGGCTGGAAGAGAGGAGATCCCGAAATCTTTCCTGAAAGAGCCCTGGGGTTCAACAAAGACTCCAAAGAACAGCGACATGAACTCACAACCAAGGCAAAGCCGAATGTGCAAAGCTAGTTTTTGAGAGTGCCCTAAGCTTGAAACATCTCCAAGGACCAGGTTTTCTATATCTGTTGAGCAGAATAAAGGCATTTGGAGAGTTTGTGACATAAACTTTGCCACCAAATGGCCTCTAGCTTCCTGTCTATCAAAGCCACAATCAGACCAGACATATAAAATATTTTGTGTGACAGTAAAAAAAACCCTCTGCTCCTCATACAATGCCATTCTCACACCACATCAAATTGCTTCTTGCTTCAAGGACTATCCTTCTATTGTAGAGAAATTACACAATAAACATGTAATAAGAATTGTCAATTAAGACTAAGAGAAGGATAAAATAGTCCTTGGTGCCATTTCACAACCTTCATTCTGGTAAAATTCAGCTGTCACTTTTAGTCACTGCCTTTCCCATAAGTATGTGTTAAATATTAATGCTCAGGTACAGTTTACCTGATTTTTGTCTGAAATACAAGGGTTTGCAGCAAGGAGACCTCAGAAAATGGTGGTAAATGAGCTATAAATAGAGGTCATAGAAAAATTCACAAGAAAAACATGCCATGCATTTTCTATAATAAAACAGAATGTTCTCTTTTTTTCATCCTTTCATTTGAAGTTAGTTCTGCTTTGCACTGGGGAAGTGGGGGTTGGAATTAGCTGACCTACAAAAGTCCTTTCCAAACAAGTTGTTCTACAATTTCATGATTTGTAACTTTGCTATTAATTTTTCAAATTAAAACAGCCAGTGTGAGTGAGCACAGCTACCAAGTTATTTCACTAACTCATGCTGTAGCTGCCTAATACTATACTTTGTCAAACATAACAATATACCAGTACAATCCCTGAAAGTTATTCCATGTTCCTGCTTGCACTATGTGTGATATAGAGGATAACATCACATGAAATCTGTAATGAGATTTGTCTCCATTATTCTCCAGGGTAGTAGCCAGATTTTTTGAGCTTTTTCTCTCCCTGTATATCTTTTTGATCCTGTAATTTATTTCAGTCTTGTATCATTATTTTCTTTCGTGAATGTCTCGTCAAAGAACTTCTCTGTGTGTTCGCCTTTTGTCCATATAAAATGCCTGAATGATAGTTATCTATTTGTGCTCATTTTGCTCTTTACTCTTGCTCTAAATCTTCTCTATTATGTTTTACAGTATCCCACTTGTTCGCAAGAAGTTAATAACTTATATTAAACACCGAGGGTTCTCCCTCTAGCAAAATTAAGTTACTTGATATGACATTTTCCAAAACAGAAAGACTGGCTAAGTGAGAAAATATCACTGAAAAAGAAGGGGGTGTCAATATCTGCCTCTTAGTTGTGCTTCTAAAAATCTGCCCTCAGAGAGTTGAGAGCATTGTAAGGTCAGGTCTGATTGCATGTGTAGACTGTGCTGAGCATAAGGTCTACATAATTCATATTCATAATTTTGCTTCTCAAATCCTAAGCATACAAGTCCTCAACTAAAATTGGCAGGCGTTCTGCCTCCAACATGCAAAGAAGATATTTTTTTTTCTTTACAAGTGTTGGCGCTGTCATTTACTAATGTAAGACTGTGTGTGACACTTTGTCAGTCATCCCCTTTTACTTGAGGTGCTGGGAGAAAGACAACTTGATGATGAAAAAGTGGTGCCTAAACTCTCTGTGACCTCCAGGTTCATTATATTGGTGCTAAAAAGTCTTTAAAGTGGATGTGGAATCATTAGCTCCTCTTGAGAAATGTGGCCTTTGCACATTTGAAGTAAACCTAAAAAATACTGAAGCTTCACCCGTACTGGAGCCCCAAAGGAGTCCTGCAGACCTGCTGCCTAATAACAGTATTGCTGTTGAACGTCACTGCAGTCAGTGGGTAGAGAAGGGGAGGCAAAACATGGTCTGGGAGACAGCCACGAAAGAGAAGAGGAAGTTGGAAAGCAAATGCCTCAGAGACAGCGATCACGGCCTTTCACCTGCATCTGCGCTTTAATTTCCCTACCAGTGTCACCTCTGCATGATATTGTGCTCCTGTAAATACGGCTGGCCAAAGAGCAATTAACTCCACTTGACTCTAACTGAAATGCAAGGGCTGGGAGGGTAAAGGGAACCTGACAGCCAAGATGCCACCACCATACCATCTGATTCAAACCCCTATGATCATTAACCTCTGCTCTGTCCCCCAAGTCATCACAGACAGCACAGCACTTCAGGCTTCCAGGTCCCCCAGCAGCTCTATTAACACTGTAAGCATCAGTACACTGAGCCATCAGACTGACAGCACTTTCCCAGCTGAAAAGGAAACCTAATGCATGCTGACACATGACGGGCACAGGAGCGGTGGCGCAGCCCTTGGAGGATTGCACATGCCATTTTCTCCCTTTCAGAACTGTTGAAACCATGGACTGCCCTTGCCCAAAATGGACAAGTCTAAGCCAAATGCTGTCAGTTCCTCTTACTATTGATAATGCTTGAGAGAGCTGAGCTTTGTTTGATCTTTTTTTAGTCTTCCTGTGCAAATGAAAATGGCACTTTTTTTTTCTAGTTGTTTTCTCCACTCCACACTGCACAGAGAAGGTCTAAATGTGCAAGAGGTACCAGTACCTGCATGAAATACAAGGAACACAGATGTGTAGGTAAGACTTCGTAGAATTTCTGGGTGGGTTTTTTTTTCTAGTTAAGACAACCAGCAAGTCTCAGAGCAAAATAAAATTCTGTGTGGGCATCCTCAGATCAGACATGAAATATTCATGCTAATGTAGTAACCTGCTGCTGGTTAGAGGGTTAGTGTATTTATTTATTTATTTACCTCTTGGTCCTGCTTTTTTAAAATAGAGTTAGTTAGGTCTACCAAAGACAAAAGTTAACTTGTTTAGCCATAGAAGGCTTATCCTCTATTCTACAAGCATTTTCATTGTGTTCCTATTACTCTTCTTTAGAATTCAAGCTGTTCTCCTGAGATGGTTAAAGCAAGTTAGCTTGACAGGCAGTAAAATGTTTCCAGATACCTGAGCAGTCGTGTCCTGCAATAGTTGTCACCAAAAGCAATTTTAGAGGCAAGTGGATGCCTAAAAATAAACTTTTTAATATGTTGGTTTTTTTTTTTACAGGAGTTGAAATTATCACCGTTGGAAACTATATTATGCCTGAGCTACAGCTCAAGTCTAAACTTGAGCCAAAGTGAAAGCCTGAGTGCCAAACTGTTATTAAGTACTAGAATGACATGGAAAAAATTTACAAAATTTCTCATGGCAAACACTGTACTTCCCATGATATCAGATTACTACTTTCTTTTGTCTTTGCTAAAAACACCAAGATGAAAACTATCAGAGATTAAGAACCAAAAATAGCTTATTTTCATTGATCAAATATGCTGTTGCTGTTATCATTTACCATCAAAACAAAGAAAGCACAAGACACATTTGGGAAGCATGATTAGTTTCTGTTGGTAGATCTCTGACTAGTCCTTAGGCAACTTTGGTTTAGCTTTTAAGACAGTCAGTTGTGATTTCGCAGGCTCCACCTAAGGCACATACATATCCATCCATCATCAGAGGAGCCTTTGAGGAATGGACCTGCTGAGTTTTTCTTAAAACCTAATCTGTTTGGAAGATTTGGTAAAGCACTGAACATCTTTAAACAGTGATTTCGCCTTATGGTTGCTCTGTCAAATTAGAGTTGATTTTCAGCCCTGGCATGTGTCGTCTACGTGGATCACAAGTGCTTTAGAACAGTGACTGTCATTCAGTGTGTGTTCAGAGTCCCAGGCATCAGATCCATGTGTGAGTGGGGGGATACCATGAAAGTACTGATTGTAGCAGAGCTGTGATAACAGCTGCAGTTTCTGACAGCTACAGGACAGATGAGGATGAAGGCCAGTCTTCTATGTCTTACTCCTACAGGATCAGAAAACTCCTTGGTAGGGCAACACTTTGGGTAAGTTTGCTTTCATGATAGAGGAAATTAAAAAGGAGACATAATGTGGGTTTGGCAGTTGCGGTCATAAAAATGCAATAAAAATTAGAATTGTGCTTGCTGGTATTGTCCTGTGGAAACTGAAAGCCAGGTATCTCAGGTCTGGTCATGCTTCTCTCACATCACCTTAACACAAGCATTGACATTTCTGTCTGTCTCAGCTGTTTGGATACACAGCAAGAAGCATCAGGGCTGAGTGGTTGGAGCTCCCCTTTGCAGACCCCTCCTGGTGAAGAGCACAAAAAAACACGTGATGGACCTTTTTGCTCTCCCACTTACAGGGAGAGCCAGCCCTGAGTCAGGCAGTGTTTATTACTACCATTAATAACTACATCAAATTGTTTGGTTTGTGGTTGTTTTTTTTAATTGAGTAAGATCTGGGGAGAAGTGACTTCAGACTGAAGACATTGTGTCTGACAGCCAGTTCATAAAGCAGATCTCCAAGATGGGCATAAATATCATCTGTGGGGGAGCTGACAGTGGAAGCACCCTGGATGTGTCTTCAACATGAACTTCTATAAAAAGCAGGTCTGCCAGAAACAAAGCGCCAGCTCAGCAAAGTCCTTCACATTTTTAGCTCCCTTGAAAAGAAATAACAGGAAGGAAGCGACACATTGCAGGTACAGAAAACCTACCTGGAGCTGGCAAAAGGACTTTATAGGACTGGAGCCAAAATCCTTGGATATTAACACCCTGCTGATTTAATGTTCAGTCAATTGCTCTAATAAGCAGTGACCTTCAAATAGTTGCTTTGTTTCTCTCCATAGGCAAACTGTGTCGTTCTCTGCCTCCCTTGCCTCTCTGTAAGGTGTTGCAACACCTTAGGTTGGAAAAAAATGTTCGGGATTGGGACTCTTAGAATTATTTTGACCTTGCATAAGCCTGGTTCCTTCGGAAGGAGCTGAGTTCCTAAGGCTGCTCATAATTTGCAAAGCCACCCTTATTTAAAACCCATCTGTCCTCCAATTTATAGGAGAAATTCTATTGAAAATTTGATGATTTTATGCACTCTTTCTGTATTACTCAACCTTATAGTCAGCCTAAGAACACAAGCCTGGAAGAAAGGACTCAAATGATTTTAAAAACTCTCCTTGGTGGGGAGAGCAGACACAGCTTCTCTTTTGTCATATAACAGCTTACAATTTTTCACAAATGACTAAGTTCAAGTCCTTAAAAGTGCAAAGTGCCTTGGTGTGCTATATACAAAATGCCTACATACTTTGGGGCAGCTGGGTTTAAGTCCCTCAAGCTGTTCCTCACCTATAATATGAGTTAATAACATCTTCCCACTTCAGCTGAGTGTGCCAGAAGCAGTTCGTTACTGCCCTCAGGTGTGAAACCAGCTGCAGGCACAAAGCCACTGCCATAAAAGAGTGCAGCTGGAGCAACAGCATACTGCTAGAAAATGACAGCCTGTGGGGGCTGCCAGGTGGGCTGGAAGACAGGCAGTGTGGAAGGGCAGGAGCTGTTGAGGAAACTTGTGAGGTTTCCTTTGTTTTCTATGAATATCAGGTTTCTAGGTCAGGATTCAGAGCAGGGTCTATGTAAAGAGAAAAGGAGCAAGAAGAATTAGGGATTGGAGTGAAGGGAGTGCTCATGCTAAGCATGCAGTTCTGGGGATGAGTTTAAAAGGTAAATGGTTCTGCTGCCTCTCTACTGGGTTTTTTGGGGTTTTTTTTTCCTGTCCACAGAATGCCAGGTTGCATTATGCCTTAGCCACAAACAAGTGTCCTAGATACAGGTGAAGCTCTTTGACAGATAATTTGAGTTGTAAAACTATTTTCTTCTTAGTTTATACGTGGAAACTATTTCCTGGCCCTTCACAGAAATAACTCTGCCTGCCTTGATTTTTCCTATGGTCATCTCAGAAGGGCTTGTTTTCTCTTTTTATTTATAAAAAATGTGAGAAATGTTCAAGGTTCTTTTAAAGAGCCTCTATGGGAATTTGAAGCACTCGCAGACAGAATAGAACATCTCTCAGCTTTCAAGCTGCTGCAAGCAACTTTATATTCCTCCTGTATATACATTATGCTCCTGGACTGAGCTCGTGGTCACTGTGTAGCTTGGAGCTAAAAATAATTGAAAGGAATATTATTAAGTCAGTGGACATAAAACTGTTCAGCAACAAGAGGAATTCTTCCTGCCTCTGAAGAATAAGACACTTGGATATCCTGGCTACCAGCAATCCCTGAAACAAGTGACATCCTTCCTTGGCCAACTATTGCTATAGCTCCTTTGTCTCAGTTACAGACAAATGAAATGTTATCTGAAAGTCTCTGCTTCACTCTTATCCTTCAGAAAGAAGTGAAATTATATGAGAGCAGCCAGAATGCTGTCACTTGAAGTTTACAACTTCAGCATGGTAGGAACTGAAGTACAGAATGCAACTCTTTTGAGGGGAAAAAAAAATCTTCTTTTTTTAAGCAGTAAAATTACATGTTAATCAGTAAGTTCTCTTAAAAAGCAAGCTTGGTGTTTTGCCAGCTAATCAGTTGTGTTCACTGGGGATGTTCTAGCAAATGCTTTTGCTGCAGCACAGCACCTGTTCAAAATCATCATTTTCATGGAAATCTAGCAATCTAAAAAGCATTTCCATGTTGGGAATGTTTCTTTGGTTCAATAGGAGAACTCTGAATGAAAATTTGGGTACTGAACCCAGAATAAGTAGGAGACTGCAGTCTTTTACCTTTCTTCCCCCAAGCTGAAGATGGTAGAGAAGTGTTCTGGTTATTTAAGCCCAGGCAGTGAAACCTGAGACTCCCATGCCTAATGCGAGGGGGTTTTGTTCATACACTCTCTGGATTTTATTCAAATTCTTTCTTCCCTACCTCTTCTGTCAAAACAACTGTTAAGTACTTTCTTAAAAAGTTTTTCCTCTAACATGCAACAGAAGGAACACAAATTGAGAAGCTTTCATGTGAAGTGTTTTTCCCCAGCATGTTCCTGTAAAAAGCAGTATATCTGCAACTGTGCCATTTCTTATGGCAATCTCGTCTGGACGTAAATCTGTGACCTCCCATGCCCATTTCCCTATCTATGAGATTAGTCTCGTGAAAAATTCTTGAAGGTGTCTCATACCTGCTGTGGCATGGCTTTGGGAAAGTGCCACTCTTCTATGCATATCTGTTCAGTTTGTTGGCAAGGCCACTTCTCTTCAAGCCTTACATTCATCCATGAAGTACCTTCATGCCTCAAACAAATAAGTATATTTTTGTGCTCTTCATTCATGTTGAACCATAGGACTTTCCCTCCTGTGGTAAAGGAAGTGTCACCATGCCCTACTCACTGTTAGTGCACCATGAAGTGAGCCTGCAGCTGCAGTTCCTATACATTTTGCTGTTAACTGTTTCAAGAACCCACTAGAACGTGATTATGGACTTTGAACAGAGAGAGTCCTTCCTGGTTGCAAGAACCAAAATACCACAACCGTCTGTATTTAATTTTCCCTCCGCCATACATCCAGCCCTTCCATTTACGGAGAGAGATTGATATCAATTCACTCACTTCCAAGAAATTATGGTTATTCAGTGAGCTGGGATGGGTCCTTTAAGCCCCCTGATTAGGTAATTGACTAATAAGCAGTAGATTTGTATTGCTGTCACTCACCAGTAACAATGGGTCAAATATTGTGTGCCTGCACTGGCATTTCATCCAAAGGAATTTCTCTTTGGGGAAGAGAAAGGTTTTGAAGGGATGATGCTTTTTTTTTTTTTTTGATGGCATCACATGGCCCGTGTGTGTCAGAAAGATGGAATAAAACTGGGCCCCAGGCCGAGAGTCTATTCAGCTCTGATAATGTGTCTGCTGACCTTTAGTGCAACAGGGAGTTAAGTTGCTCACAGTCTACAGCAGCAGCAAAAGATGGATCCCTGGCTGCTCTCCAGCCCAGGCTGTACGTGGGGCCATGAACAGCAGCTGCTTCTTCCAGCTAAGTGAGGTGCAAGTCTCAGGATGGAAGACAGTGAACAAATCCCTACCATAGACCCATCCCACAGCAGCACTTTATGATGTCTCTACAGTCCATCCACAGATACATCTTGTGGATGAGAGAAGGGAGAAATAATTTCTCATGGGAAGTAAAGATTGTTTTTATTGGAGTGTTCTAGATGTTGCACTGCAGGTAATTAAAACTTAAGGAGTCTCTCAGGAAAAAAATATACTTCAGAGTCTCACATTGCATAATGCTGAGAAATTACAAGTCCAGTGCGAGATGCAGAACTCTTCTGTGAGGTTTTATGGCAGAAAAACCTGAGCCATTTCTCATCGACATAAGATTTATATCACATGGAATGTAAAGATCAATTGCTATTAATTCATTCAGGGAATAAAAATTATAAATACGGTTAATTTATTATATCCGTGGATAAAATCAGAGACCCACTGAGAGTGCAGAGAATTTTGTCATTGAGTTGAAAAGGAGTGGAATGCCAAGCATTTTAAATATACATACGAGCTCCTTTAGGCAAATAAAGCAGTTATTTGTCATTCATATTCAGAGAATAAACTTGCCAGTTAACTCTCTGAAATATTTGTTGCTATTACACTTTTGCATAATTTATTGCCAATTTTGTTTACATGTGCTGTGTTTGAAAACGAAGCAGCATGAGAGCAAAGAACATTATAGTTTGCCTGTTAAAGAAAAGAACAGAGTGTGAGGAGGAGTTTTTTATTTCTGCTGTATTAAAAGTGATAAGTTAAATACAGGGACTGAAGTGCCTTTCCAGACTTACATAATAAATATAATATTCATCAAACCTCCTAGCTAAATATTGATCGTTAAACTCCCACATTAAAGACCAGTCTGTGCTCACTTACTCCGTAGGAAGGAGTCTGGGGGTGGAAGGAGTAGTTTCTGAGAAGTTTGTGCACTCTCTCTTGCAACTGCTTTCTTGTGCTGATAGAGCAAAATACCAGGGGGACAGAAATTCCCCTCAAATACTTTCTTCTAAAGAACTGCTAGGTTATAAGACATTCCCAAGGACATGGAGTAATACACAGATATGTCCTTGCTGTGAAAGCTTTAGGTGTGCTTGGGGCCAGCATAGAGGATGGTTATTGAACAGGACAGTGGAGGAGCCCTGGGTGCTCCCAGTGCTTCCCATCCCAGCCTAGCTCCATGTAGGGGTGGGTCCATCCCAGCACATCCCAAGTCTTCATCTGTGGTGTCATCAGCACATCTCTGGCAGCATCACCAAGTGAGCAGATTTGTGGAAGCAGAGATTCCCCCTCTGTGGGTTTGCAGCATGAACAGTTCTGTCAGCTCAGCCAGATGTCTCAATGAGACACCCCAACAAGGGGACTGCACTTTTGGCTCCAGAGCTTCCCCCCCCAAAAAAGGAAATTTTTCCATTAAAAACTGCTTTCATGTCTTTCTGTAGGTACTGCACCCAAATAACATAGAAGTGTACTGAGTTGTTCAGTGCTGCAGAACAAAAGAGGGAGAAATGCTCAGAGCAGCACGTTACCTTTTTCTGTAAACTGAGCATGGAAGAAGATCAGTGCCTCTCTCATGTGGTGATCACACACAAACCTGTGCACCACAGGAGGCACAGATCGGGGTATGCCCAGAGCATTCAGGGAAAACTTTATCTTTCATTGAGGTCAAGAAATGTTTCTTACAGGCAATGGAAATCACCTTGCAAAGAAACAAGTCCCTTGAAATAAAATTTCCCCTTCGGCAACTACAGCCTAGCACACAGTGCCTTTTGCATAGATGGACCTAAAGAAATAAGCACAGGGAAGGGACATGGGAGATCCTGGCAGAAGCACTGGTGGCCAAAACACACAATTTTCCCCATCTGTTGTCCCATCAGTGAATTGAAGGCCATACTTGTCTCAGGAGGGTGCTGTTATGTTTAATTAGGTAATGTCAGGACAGTGCTTTGATCGTATAAACATTACATAATTGCTGAGTGCCTAATTCCTAACATCCTGTGCTGCAGTGGGAAGCAAAAAGGTATCCCTTTGATCTCCTGTGCAGACATCCAGACCAAACTGCTGTTCTGACATCCCTGGATGAGTACTCAGGCCCAGTTACTCAACCCTTGAAACGCATCCCATTTCTCCCCCTGCCCATCTGTCTGCATGGCCCCATGCCCTCCTGAAAGCATCCTGTGTACATGTTAGGAGCTCACAAGTGCCAAGAGGAAGGGGAGGTGAGTGTGTGAGTGTGAGTGCTGAAAGGCCAGCAGGGCTTTTCCTTTGAAGAGATCACTTTGTCAGATGACACAACACATCCATGATGTGTTGGCTGTGGTGGGCAGTCATTCTGTAACACCAGAGAGGCAGTTTCCAGCAGAAATATGCTCCCATGGTTGTGTCTTCTCTAAGAATTAGGAAGAGTAATGACTTGCAAAGCCTCATTCATATTAGTCACAAATTCTGCACCATTAGGGCCCAGTTTGCAGTTTAGCTGGTCTCATTTCCACTTGAGCAAAGAGCCAGGACAACCTTTTTAATTGTTACTGTGATACTGCTGCCTAAGTAGCAGATGCTCAGATATCAGCTGAACCACCTCAGAGCTCTTTTGACTGAATGGACTTCAAGGATTTTCAGACAAAAATTAAATACACCAAGTTTCAGATTTATAGTGTAATGTTGTTTCAGCACAAGAAAATAATCCACATAGTCACAGCGTGGATTTCTGTCTTCCCCCACTGGTCAGATGACATTGTGGTCTTGAGGCTACTGCTGCCCTTGAGCATTACAGGCAATCTGTGCCTCAAGCAGCAAATACAGTCCCTGGATCAGTGCCCAGAGATGAGGCAGCCAGGGGCCAGCATCATGGTAGAGTTGAAGAAAAGTGTAGATTAAATAAACCCAGCCATGGAACCAAGTAGTTTCTTTCTCTGCAGTCCTTAATCCAGGGCTGACTGCAGCAATCAGAGGTGACAGTGTGCACCAGCTGGATGTTTCTGGCCTGGCTGTTGTACGTTTTCTTGTCCTCTTTCCCCTGGCTCCAGACAAGGCCAGAAGAGAGATGCCCAGAAGCTGGGAAAGGAGATGCCCAGTCAGGTGTGATCCAAGGTGGGTGAAGGAAGCACTGGGGATCAGTAAAACTCAATGCAGATGCTTTGCAGGATTTGTTTCCCCGATCAAAATTCTGGAGTATTCAAACTGGGAAGACATTCACAGTTCAACTATTGCTAAAAAGAGTAACTAGCACCAGAAAAACATGGCCATCAGCAAACAGCCACTGCCAGCTCAGATAATTCCCTCATGCCACCTCTGATCGTCAGCAATTGTTTTGTGAGTTTGGAGAACTGGGGATGGTGTGACTCATGCAAGTATAATTTTTTTCAGTCTAGTGTTTTTGCCAAGAAAAGCTGGACAATCTGAAACAAAATATTTTAACAAGTAGTAGGAAACAAACAAGTCAACTGCGGTTTTAGGAACAGCTTCCAGCCATCCAAGAGATCTGTATGGCTCCCACAGCTGGCGTGCTGGGCCCCACGAGCCGTGTCAGTGCGGAAAGCGAATGCTGCGAAGACCCCGAGCATTGCTGAGTCCTTGTGAACTGGCTCTGTTTTCCTGCAACTGGGCCTAAACAAGAGTGAAATGAGGCCTAATAATCTTTCTGGAACCATAAATCTGTTCTATTCTAATTTTCTATTGAGAATAGCAATAAAGCAATAAAATGTAGCCCAGTGGTTTAAAATAGATAAACCACATCTCACTGGTGCAAAATCATTATAGCGCCTGACCATAAATTCTTGCACCAGTCTAAGATGCTTAATGAACTTGAGTACTTAAATTTAATATTGGCTCAGCTTAATCTCAGGTGATATTAATCACTAATTAATACTTTTTGGGGGGATTGTTCATGCAGAAAGTATAACAGCTCTAATTACCACTTGTTTGATAATGTGCCTTTATCTCTATTTTAATGGGGCTACCCAGTTTATTTAGATGCAAACATCTAAGGATTTTTACATCCCCAAGAGCAATTGCTCTCTTAAATACTTTCAGTGATACAGTTACTTTAAAGCAATAAGCAGTGCAAGAGGAACTAGCATGAAATTACATTATATCTCCAGAGCTTTGTAGTTATATAAGAACTCTTGGCTTATTCTGTTAATTAGGGGAATATGTTTACTGTGGGTTTTTGAAGTCATTAATTATTTTCATTAGTTTAAAATTCTTTAACTGTTGTCTCTGTATACTATTTCTATTAGTAATCTGATCCAGGTGTGTATGGTATTTTATGCATTCCTATCTTAACCAAAGGATGAGCAAAATATAAAAGGAAGGAGATTCAGTTATTCAGACGTCATCCCACACTGGTTTCCACACTGTAAGTATACATACATTTATATATATATATATATATGTATGTATGCATGTATGTGTATACTAGCTGCACCCAAGAAGCATGTGAACAAATTAACATTTCGTGCCATGGATTTGCTACACTAAATCTAGCAATTTTCCAGTAGGCTTATTTTTGTAATACTAATATTTCTAGCGCACATTAATTTATAAGTGTCCCTTTAATGTAGAACATGGTACTAATTAGAAATTTCCAAATATCAAGGGGAAAAACTCTGTACTTATACTTTCTGAAACTGGATGAAGGACAGCGTAATGCACAGCTAGGTAAAGTTTATTCTTGCATTTAATGGACTAGAAGATGGATTTCTCTCTTACTATCCATGATTTCAATTTCTATGATTTCTGACAAAAGCTTAACTGTTGAATCGTTTAAGCTGCTTGCAAAATGAATTTTATATATATATATGATTAATGTGTAAGACCTTCAGTATATAGTTGTTTACTCCTGCCTTTCTCTGTGTGAGCAGGTCACATGCAAAAATACCTTGCTTCAGAAAAAGTGTCTGAAAATTAATTTATTAACATTCATTAGGCACTTGTAATGAAAAGCAGGAGTGGAGTACAAAGAATTGCTATTTTCTTTCTTAACATTCATCAGACTAAATTGGATTAGTAAGATTGGAAAGGGGAATAAAATATTACAGCTTGTTCTTATCTCTCTACTTCCTCCTATCAGTTATGAATGAGTACACTGGATGCTACCTGCTGCTGTGATGCAGCAACATTTGAGGCACTCTGAGCTACCTCCTCATTTTGAGGCAACAAATGGCAACAGAAAGATCTTTTTTTCTCACTAAGCTCCACTGCTGGCTGGCAAAAGAGAGGGGAAAACTAAACCAGAGGCATTTCCATTTTTCTTCATTTCTCTTTTTTTTTCTGGGAAATCAATGGCTGTGGAATTTTGAAATTCCCTCATAACTGCCAAACCTATTTTTCCCCTCAGCCACACATCTGACAAGTGAAACCTCCATCCCCCCTTGCCTCGCCCTTTGCTGTGCAGAAGGGTAGGCAGCACCATTCACCCTGCTGAGACGTGGCTGCTGGGAGCACTGGGCTGACACTGCTGTGACCTGCCAGCGTTCCTCTCTCTCTTGAGGGGCGGCATCACCTTGACTAATGTGCTATGAAACTGTGGTTCGGACCTGCTGCTCACCTCTGCCTTCGGGTGCAGAGGAGGGTGACACTGCCTCCAGAAATGAGCTTGATCATTCAGGATACTGGAAGAGAGCTGGGTGTCACATGAGATCTGCATTAGATTTTTTATTTGACCTGTCTCTGCTCAAAAGAGCCCACTCGCAGCAGTGAGAGCTTTCTCTCTGTGTCGACATTTGTTCCTGTATGGCTGTCTTTCTACAAACCCTGGTTTTATCACCTGTCTAAAGTGATGTCCAATCAGTTTTTTAGTTTTGTGAAGACGATTTTCCATAGATCTTTTGTCATTCACATGTGATGAAACACTTTAGATGGGGTTAAATCATCGTTTTCTTCATTTCTGTTGAAGATGAGCACAGAAGGGTAGTGTACTTTTCTGGCTGTTTTCAGCAAAGCCTTTAACTCATGAGAGGACAGAGACATGTGAGGGCACACAGACCTCACTCAAAGAGTTAAATGTACCTCCAGAATCCCAAAAGCTCAACAGAGACAGACAAGCGTCTTGCAGGTGGACCCACAGGACCACAGCCAGTGTGGTACCAGAGGCAGCAAAGAGCCTGCATTCATCCAGAGAACAAAAAAGAGTTGCACAGCCACCTATAGTTTAGATCACAGCATATTTAGAATGTGTATTTTTTCCTTCAAGTGCCATATTAAAAAAAATTTAATTTTAGTTTTTCGTCAAGGCCTAGATCTTCTACTTCCCTAACTGCTTTCTGTCTCCATTTTACATACATAGAGAGGAAAATTAGCTAAAATACTCATTCTTGTGTTCTCCCTCTATGAATATTTCCTTGAGGTGTATTTTAATGTCGGTGTTCCTATCTCAAGTCAAATAACCCAGGAGACATCTGGCCATTCTTCAGGGCTCTCCAGATCCATGCTACTGCTTCAGTTTCTGCATCTCATGTTCTTTGTCTTTCCATAACATTCCTCTCATGAAACAGAAACTCTGTCAATCCCAAGCCTTCACAGGGAGCTGACTGCTTCCTTCCTGAGCCCCACCAACTTTCACTGAGCCCATGGCTCTTGTACTTTGAGCAGTCCATAACTTTTGTATTTTTCAAATGATTGGTCCTTCCCTTCCCTTTCCTTTTAGCATCTCACAGCAGGCATGAAACTCTGTGAGATGGTCAGCGGGAGTACTGAGCTCATGCAAGTAAAAAGAAAGGAGGAACTTCTCAAGTCTTCCTCTAACTGGGACTGAATGCCTTGAAGATGCACAAAAGCAATATCCACTTTTAATGTGGAGGGTTTTTTCATCTTCACATACTCTTCATGCTTTCCAGGGCCATGTTTTGTTCTAAGAATCATTGAAGTCAGGTCTGTGTTTTGGTCTGTGCCTAAATTGAGATCCAAAAGTCTTGAAGTAATCATTCTGAGTAAGAGCTGTAACTTCAGTCAGCCAGGTTAAAGTGAGATGAACTGAGCAGATCTTGGTTTTGGAATAGATAAATACACTTTCTACCCACAACAAGCCACGAATATCATTCATTTCCACAACACCTTCCAAATATATTTGTGAAGTCAGAAGGGAAAAATTAAATTCCCACTATCCCAAAAAAAAGTGTGTGAGAATTTCATCTTCTCGGAGAAGTTCTCCTTACAACTCTGAAATACAGAATCTTCAAGACTATTAGGAAAATATTTTATTTCAAAGATCTTTCAGTTAAGAACTCATTTGAATTTCAAATAAAATACTGAAAATAAAGAATCTTGTTGCTTAAACATGTTCATCTGGGACAAACCAGATCAACTGTAGAAGACACCAGATCTAATAGCTTGACCAACACGTTCCTGAGGCCAAAAGTCAGTCACAGTCATTAAAATTCACAGTGAAAGCTGGAGAAATTCATGCCAGGATTATTTTATATTAAGCCTATACATTCAGGATGACATAGGACTATGTTTTAAAACAAAACTCCTCAAACATATTTGAAGTTCTGACAAACACAGGCTTTTTTAATCTAACAATTTACAGTAATAAAGAGTTTGAAAGGCAAATTTTACTGCTCTCTCACTCCTGGTTCAAGAAACAAGTTTCTAACAAATTCATCAAGTCTCAGTTTTTAGTTGCTACCTCTTGCTGCTGAAATATAGCCAGCTGCTCTGAAACTTTCTTCTCCCCCAGAGGTTAGAGAGGTTGTGTTCCAGCAGGATCTTCCCCCAAAGAATCCACATTCCCTCTGTGAGATGGTTTCTTGCAGGGAATCTAACATGCTAAGAGAGCAGAAACTCAGGATGTTGTAAATGCCATAAATGGGAGCAATGCTGCCTTCCTACTCGGAGTCACATCCCACTTCCAGCTAGTCAGGGGTGTCCTCAGTTTCCTGGGGACTGTTGCAACCATAGTTCAAAATCATCTTCCACAGCAAATAATCATAATGTGACCATCTCACATGTTTTGAAACACCATGTACTCCTCTTCCTGATGTAATAAGAAGTCCACTATGGAGTTCAAGGCAACCTTCCTTCAGGGAGTGAAGTCTTCGGGAAAAAATGTCAGCATGAATGTAAAACTGGAACAAAATTAATATTATTCCTTCCCAGTCTCCTATGTTTTCATGTATCTCCTCATTTCTGTGTGTGGCCTCTTTTGTATTGTTTTTTGAAACAGTGTTTTCTAATTGTAAAGAAAACAGACTTGGGGCTAAGTGTTGGATCATTGTCTCCCGTGAACTTTTTCATTTGTACCTTGTGCCCTCTAGAAATCGAGCCTTGGAAGTCTCAGACATTGATCTTCTCTTTTCTTTTCTCTTGTCTGTGTAATGCATGTTGCATCCTATTATAGAAACAAAGGACACACATTTGCTTTTATCTGCACTATAGAGTCAAAACACCACTGCTCATTGTGAGGAGCACCGTCAGCAGTGGTCTCCTGCCAATTCTCCTCCTCCAGATTCATATTCATTTGTTAGGTCTAATTAAAGACCCGTGCTACAAAGAAGCTTAGGGCTGCTTTACATTCAAGCTCCTCTGCTTTTGACTGATAGTACACCTTTTGTGTGCAACATTGTAGGTTTGTGGAGAAATGTCGTACAGTGACAGATTGCTTTTGTACTTGCTGGCTACTGTCCATTTAATTTTCATTATAAGTTTCATTGCATACTTGTGAGAGAGTTTGCTAAAGGTTTGCAACTTACCAAATTTACAGTGGGATTTGGATGCTCTGGAGATGGTTGGGAAAAGCCTGATATCTTCCATCAAATTATCCAACAGTAGCTTTAAAGCAGCTGTGGAGCCTGAGCAGATAAAACCAATGTAAAACATAATGCAACTCTTTCCTTCTTTGCAGTTTTCTTCTTCTTTTCCTCTCTACTGTTGCACAAGAGTATTCCAAAGAGGATATACACTGTGTAAGAACTTGGAAATTCGCACTCAAGGGTCAGCCTTGGTTTTTTCCAGGCCAAAAATGTTCTGAAAATTCAGTTAAAAGCCCTTTTGGGACACTTCTGTCTTGATTACCTTGAAAACCTGATCATGCTCAAGGCAGCCTAGAAATTGGCTGTCATCTTTCAGTTTTGCATTGCCTGCAGGTGTCAGAAATAGCCCTGACCATAGTGCTGGAGTGTTACGGGTTCAACTCCTGTTCCACAAAGAGGTTTGGTTCTCTTGGAACTACATATGAAAAAAACCAGTGCAGTGGGGAAGGGAATCCAAATCTTCAGATTTTCCTTTTCTATTTAATCACTTACTAAGTGAGCCCTGCCATGACCAGGTAGAATCTAACTCTGAGAAAAGGGAGGTTATTTTAAGTCTTTAAAAGAAAAAGAATGTCCCTTAGTAAAATTAGGGTGCAGTTATCAAGCACTGCATTTCCCCAATAGCGGGAAGCTAGTAGGAAATTGTGGGAATTGGAAAGGACTGACAAAATGCTTTGGCAGGGCTGAGAGCAGGAAGAAACCCTGTTTTCAGGAAGAGAGCATGTGTTTGCATTTCAGCTGCTCCAATTTTCATCCTGGCATCTCAGTTTAACCTGCTGATGAATGTGTGAGTTTGTGTTAAGACAGTAGACTGCAAACTGAACAGCTGAAGCTCAGGTGTAAATTCCCTTCTGCTGCATCTGTTACAAGAGCAGCAAACTCCAACATGGGGGAGGGCAATCAATTCTTACACCCTGACTCCAAGCATCTAAAGAATATTTGTTTCATGTTAAACCTCTTGCAGAATATCCACAAAGCTGAAGAGTAGGCTTTCTGCTGAATGTGATTGCAGACCTGGAGAAAATGAAGAAAAGAGGTGGTTTTTTGACTGTGTTGCACTATTGTGGTAATTGTATCAATAAGGATAGAACTTTGCCTATAAGGCAAATGAGAGATGAGGTCTGATCACACAGCCACTGCTGTTACACCCCTCTAGGGATACACCTTTCTAGGGATAGCCATTTACCAAAGCTGGCAATAACAGGGTCCCATCGTGCCACTGAAACACTGATGCAGTGGTGACAGCAGCATTTGCCCGTGTGTTATATCAAGAGTGCAAAACACCATATCTGTGTACCCTGTGTACTTCTCTGGAACTTTGTGTTGGGTGCCTAAATAAAGAGACTTATCCTGGCACTGGAAGGCAGAGCAGACATGAGCACTGCCAGGAACTACTTGTGGCCACTGCTCGCTAAAGCACGTGAGTGTAGTTATTTCACATCGTACCTGGGGAGCACACTGCTGCTGCATCTTTTTTTCTCAGCTGATTACAGAGTTAAAAGGAAATACATTGGTTTAGGAAAAGATAGATCTATTCCCACAGCAGGTTTTGCACCAGACTAAGCCCAGATTGAATTGGTTAGTTTGGATCAGCCTTGTAATCTCTCATTCTGAGAAAAGTGTTTCACCCAGGCAGTCTTGTCCATATGGGCCAAGACATAAACATGAAGGATTTTAAGATTTTAAACCTTAAATGTTAAACTATTTTAGTTTTAAAGTTTCAGACCCTCCTCTTACTTCAGCTAGGAAGACATTAGGTATTATTTTATGGGGATTCTTCTCTGAAAGAACTGCCACCAGTGCCACTTGGTCCCTCAGAGGTCACCAGTGTCTGCTCATTAATTTTGTTGATAAGTGTTAAATACATGGTTGACTTTGAAGCAAAAATCTTAAACTAACCAGGACAATCCGTTCTTGCTCATGATAATGGCAGCTTGAATATAAAACCACTTGATTTATCAAGATTTCTGTTGTGCAGCTGAACTAAAAAAATAGCACGCTCAGTGCCTGCTGTCCACACTGTAAATAAAGCAGAGTATAATCATTCTGACAAGAAAGCACTTTTCCTGCCCAAATGCCATATTTTTAACTAATTTATTTTTTGGTACCTCCTGTGACTTATCTCACCAATAACAAGTTACAAGCCAGACAAGTTACTTCAGAAGATTTAGAAAAATTTAAGTGTTTTTAGAGGAATAAGGTGACTTCACAGTGACTCTGAATTTTTGGCAGGAACCCCCAGTTATAAGCCTATCTCCTAGGTGACTGTAAGGTAAGTGCACTGAACTCTGTTGAGGCTACTATTTTGTGCCCTCAGAAACCCAGGTTTAGTTCCTGATTCTGCCATAAGTTTCCCAGTAGAGCCAGATTTGAAACTAAACTCGCTGCTTTCCAGGAGAGTGTTCAGCATTGGAATATTGATTCTTTTTCTCTCCTTTTTTGAGCTAAGAGTTATTTAAGTATTTTATATCAAGTGGAACAATTTCTAATGATTTAATATTCACTAAGGGAATGAGACACTATAGTCTAATAGCTGCCTTGCTCTGCTGGGAGGATGGAAGACTTCAGCACAAAATCTCTACTATGTAAACCTTTAATTATTTTAGATAAAGCAGAAGAACTCTTGACTAGGTGAGACTAGGCACATATCCAAGATAATTCTCTCACCTAAATACTGAGCTTAGGAATGCCTGGCCCTCACGGATACTGGCAAAGTAAGTGTCTTGCTCCCTCAGCACTGGGAATTGGAAAAGACAACTTGTTGCCAGCTCATAAATGCAGTATTTGCCCAAAAGAAAATTGTTCAGCCAAGAATGGCAGAAGTGTTGTTATGGCTGGAGCCAAAGTCTTGCGCTTATCTATTTTGCAAATCCCTATATCTAAACACTGTAAATAGATATATGGAGATAAAGAAGGGAGTTGGGATATGGTGCCATAGCTTTGGATCTTGCTGTGTGGGAAGTTGACTTTGGAAAATTTAAGGTAGTGGCAGAAATGTCCAGAATCCACCCCACCCCTTCAGCAGGCCAGTGATCTTCTCAAAGGTTTCCAAAGTACTATAATCAAACTAAATATATTCCCAGCCTGGTTTAATATTAAATGAGGACAAGTTACAAAAGTAGAGACTGCTACTGAAAGCAGGAAAATTCAACCAAAGGAATTCCATGAGGTTTAAAGCTGTTTTTGCCAATGACGTAGCAAAATCCTCTGGACGCTTGTAGCTCACAATGATGCTGATAGCAGCATCTCCTCTACAGCAGTGGAGACATATGGATGCAAAATGCTGTTGGAGAGGAGAATTAGTCCCTAAAATTATGCATAGGAGGTGCATATAAAAAAGTATGACGAGTGGAACCCTACAAATAAAATTGTCTACTCTCAAAAGACACATTTCTAAAGCAATTGGCCAATTGCTTTAAGTCCCCTTGAGAAGGAATGAATTTTGTCTGCTCAGATTTCAGGAAATAAATACAATACAAACCATATTTACTTTGACAAGTTCAAAATTACAAGCATCAAGGGCCCTGTCTCTGAGCCGTGTTTTTGCAAAACTTGACATTTCTTAACTTTCAAGCAAGCATTGATGGAGAACTAGAGTGGAAGCCATGAAATCTCAGGTGAATGTGAATGGAAAACTAGCTAGATTTCAATCTGTTCTATCAACCATCTCTTCAGTTCCTGACAAACAAGGAGTCTGAGAAAATAAGCATCACACTAGCAGTATTTTTATTTTCATCATGATAACTCTCAGCTTCCTCAGTCTTATCAGCGGGAAAAAAGTCCTAGGAATGTAAGGCTGTCCACAAATTGATTTTTTCCTGTCACTTTCACTTTCATCAAAATGAAAACAAGGATTATTTGGAGCTTGAAATATATACAGTTATAATAAAAGAATTTCACTTAGAAATGTAATGTTGATGTGTTGTAGTGTAAAGCTTTTTGTTTTCTCTAAAGTCCCCTTCCATACTGCATCACGCCTGAGCTGTTTCAATAGTGCATCAATTTTGAGAAAACTAAATACCAATGGAAAGGAGATGTTTCAACAAAATAATCTTCCTCAGATGTTGTAACTTAAAACACTAGAAAAAAAAATCAAAATGTTTTCAGCAGGAAATTCTAGATCTCTGTCTCCATGCACCTAGAAGACAAAACTCAGAACTCATACTCTTGTTTAGTTTTATCAGTGAGATTCTGTGTCTTCAAGAATTTGAAATTAAAGCCTTTCTATTCATGTTGGAAAAAAAATTCCTTTTTACAGTATTCCTTCTGCCTCAGCACCTAATAAAAACTTGGCAATGTTTTCTCTAGTGGAACAAAAGTAGTATTTATCCAGCAAAAGTCTCGGATAACTGTAGCCATGTGATTATGGTTCCTTGCAGTTTGACAGTGCAGGTCTGTTACTGCACTGCATGACAGATAAATAGTGTTACCCAGCCTGGACTGGATCCTGTCTTCACAAAGTTATCAGACAAGATCAGTGTAAAAGCTTAGGTGCCTGTTTCCCTTTAGCTTTCCCTTTACTGCAGCATGGAGTAATTTACAATCCAGAGCTTGAACAGTGATGTCAAAGGGATTAGGAATCTAAATAATTTTCTCAACCTGCTTTTCAGCATCAGCCTGTATGACCTTCAATTTTTGGCCTGTGCTTGCTCCCCTTATTGTCCTGTGATGTCAGCTGGTAGCAGAGAAGACAAAGTGAAGACTTCTCCCTTTCTTCCTCCTGCCTGATCACTTGCTTTCTGTAAGTGGGAAGGGAAGAAGTCACAGGTGTGCTACTTTCTAAAGTCAGGCTTTCTGCATGAAGCCTGTGAGAGCAGAAAGCCCAAGGGCAGAGTCCACCTCATTCCTACGGTTTAGCTGCTTTTGCATTCCTCCAGTGATTCCTGTTTTCATGAATCACCCTTTCCTTAGAGTAGAAGAGAGGAGTTTAAAGAAGGAAAGATTATTTTAATTTGCTGGCAGTAAACCCCTTCAGTCAATTTAATTATAACTGTTGCACCAACCTGTAGAGCAAGTCAAACAAGCATGAAAGAGAGGAACATGCAGCCGAGATAAAAAAGAAACCAGAAGATGCGCTTGTCTTCTGTTTGCCACTCATGTGCTTTGATTTGCCATTCTTCTCAGACATTTTAAGTTTTCATGCAGGCTGTGCTCTCATATTCTGACAGCCCTGCTAATTCTACCAACTCAGTGATGTCTGTTTGAAACTTTGGACACCAAGGTAAGCAGACCTGAGCACCTACAGCTTCTTTTAAAAATATCCAGAGTTGTCAGTTTAACTGTGTAACAGATATGCACAAGCAATAGTGTTTATTTGTTAATGGAGCACGTATACATAAATGTACAAGTGCACACGTGTGCTCACACACACACACAAATATGTACAATTTATTTCTTCAAAGACAATAAGTCTACAAATGCAAGGATGGTCTTTGCCCAGAGTACAGAGGAAAAGATGCACTTTATTGTGGGGAAGAAAAAAGTATTCTCATGATATTAAATAGGAAATTCAGTCATTTGTTTTTAAGAGTTCGTACCATCTGCTATTTCCAAAACACAAAATGTACCAGAACAAACCAAAGTCTTGTTATTTGTGTGACCGTAGTGCCAGCTACACAAAATAGACATTTTTATCTCAACAGCTACCTTGGTGCCACAGCTGAGTTCAGACAACAGCCCAACTGGCGTGTTTTCATGTACTGCATCAAAGAAATGCTACAGGTATGTAAGAAAAGCATAACTTTTATATCAATTAGCTAAGCTGAGTTTCTCAGCACTAAAGCTTTCAACAGTAAAACTGTCAACATAAAAGCACCAAGTCCCAGCCAGTTAGTGGAAGTAAGAAAAGGTACCAGGCACTGCCTTTTCTTCTGGTGTCTTACCACAGTTGCATAAAAAATTCTGGTGCAATGCCACAAGGCTGTTGTCCTAGATTCAACACACTGGACCTGCTTCCTTACTGTTGAGTACATTTTAAATTCCTAAATTACGTTATATTCTGCCTCCATAAAACCAGAGCAATGCCACAGTGAATCATGTCTCATATGGGACCAAGTCCCACCTTGCCATCACAGATACATTAAAGCCAAGGGTGAGAAAGAGTGACAGTGATGGCAGAAGCAGCCAGGCAGGTACAAAGACGAAGGACTGGAGACTCTCAACATGGTCCAGTTTGAGAGGGCTGTCTGACAGCTGTATCTGTCCACAAAGTAGATGATGGTTTCTGAAACAAGCATGCTGGGTTAACTGTGTAGTCAAGGAAAATTTAGTCAATAAAATTAACGGAATGTAGAGTTTGTTTTCCCACAGATTTCTGATTTTAAAAATTCCCACTTGCCTTTGCTGATTGTGGTGCCCAATTCTCCACAGAGACAAGAGGAATCCTAACATGACTAGCTCAGTTATGGGCACGTTCTCTCAGTCAGGTGGAGCCCACCTGTGTTTTGCTGATGTTATAAAATGCACAATGCACATGCACATCACCTGCTCTGTGCTTTGCAGGCTGTACCCATTCGGATTCACAGTTCACAAGCATCTGCTCTGCTCCTTCCTGAAAGATTTAAGCTGTAATGAAGGTTAAATGTTTTACGCTTTCAGCAGTGATGACTTGAACCCCCCGATGCTAAAATGAGAATGGGAGTGGGAGACCTCTCTACTCTTCAGAATTCTCTATTCTAAACCATATTATATCTCTCAAAATTTTCACAAGCGTTTGCCCAGCTTGTATTATGAGTACAATACTTATTTACTCATAGAGCTGCAAGGAATAGGTTAGATATTCTCCTGGATATATGCTTCTGGATGAAAAATAATTTAAATCTATGTGACAAGAGTGGAAGAAAGACTATTTGTGGTTTTGCTGCCCAGGATGCAGTGATCTCTTTTGCTGCTGCTGCAGAGAAAGAAAAAATAAAGATGGCTTGTGCCGTAAATTTTGTTTCATACTTGTGCTAAATTCAAACTCTTCTTGCAAAAAATGTGCACTGAAGTAATGGAATGAGAGGTTTAATAAATACAGTGGTCTAATGGAAATAGTATAGCAATGTTTAATTAATATCTGTAACGCTTCAGAGTCAACAAAATTCCTTTTTCTCCCCATTGCTGTGAGAAGATAGGACTTTTTTACCATAACTTACTCCAGACTCCTATATCAGTAAACAGCAGCAGAGAAATGTATCTGCTGAAAGAAAGCTCAGCATTATGCAAAGAGTGATAAACTTCTCAGAAGGTGTTTACAAATGCATTCAGTGAAACAGAATTTTAATGAATTGTGCCACATAATCTTGCAGTTAATGAGCTGTAAAAGCCTTTGCCAATTATAGTGACTCAAAACTAAGTCTTTTGGATTCCAGATCAATAATGGGACTACTTCTGCACCTTTTTATTTTTTTCAAGGAAAATTAGGATCTAAGAAAAACAAAAGGTATGATTGTCATATTAAGCATCTCAGAAATGTCCCTCATTATTGTAACAGAGCTATCTATATTCTTGTTATTTGTAATATCATCCCCCAGCTGCATTAAAAGAAACAAGCCTTCTGAGATCAAATGGAACCAGTATTGTAAAATGCCAGTGGCAAAACCAGGAAAGACTAATGACTTCAATAAGTAGGGATTTTTCCGTGAGTTATATTAAATTCAACTGTTGTGCATAATCTCCTAGAAAACAAAAATTATCCTGCTCTGCCTTTGCTACCCACTATAACTGCTCTAATATTAGAAAGTGGACACCTCAAAACTCTCTGAAGACTGGTTCATCTGTTTCTGCATTATTTTAAGCAAAGAGTCTGCAGACACTGCTTTTTTGTTCAGGTGAGGTCACTATTCCTGCCTAGGAACATGACATTTTAACACATCAAAGCTGTCACAGCTCCCAGGGACAATTTAATATTGTGCCCAAATAGTTCCTGAGACTCTCTATCCAGCTAGTAAAAGATTCTTTTAAAAAAACAAAGGTTTGGCTTAATATTTTAATGTCTTCAAAATCTAAAGGAGATGAGACCAGCATTTATCAACTAAAAGTATGGCAGACAGTTTTATTGCCTCTGATCTCCAATTTATTATGTGACTTTTTCCCAGTATGATTCTACTTTTTTCTTCTCTAAAGGTTTTTTTCTCTTACTCATGCCTCAGTGTGAAGGATCCATTAACAGAGGAACCACATAAAAAGTAATTCCAAGGAAAAGCCCTATAAAATGTGAAAAATTAAAGCTGTGCTCTGATCCCATTAAGAAAAGAAATTGCCTTGAGGCATCCACTAAATATGTGAAATCCATTTCTGCTGAAGGGCTTCAGAGTTTATTCCTCCCTTACAAATGCAATTTCACAGCCCAAGTTGAACGTTTAAACAAAGAGAAGCAGGATCTTTTCCCAGTTAGCGCCTCTTTTCCTTGATTGCTGCCAGGTCACCAAGTGCAAATTTACATCAGAATCTGAGATTAAATAAATCTCAGCCAAGAGGCTTTAAGGGCATTTCTGCATGTGAAGACTGTAAACCAGGAAATACTCTCAGTGTGGAGGGTTTACTGTTGTTATTATCAGTATTTATTTTGCTCAGCTTTAAGTAGAAAGCTGGAGAAGGCTGAAGGGCTTAACATCTCCTTTCCTTAAGTGGTTAGTTTAAGCTCCCTGATGGCCCAGCTCCCTCTGACCGTCTGCTTCTGGTGCTGGAACCTCACACATTGCTTCGTCTCCACAACCCCATACACAGGACTAAGGGAAGAGAAAAAAAGAAAAGCATGGGCAGCCACCAACGAGGATGTCTTGTCCCTGCTGAAATCCCCCACCACCACGAGCTTATCTCCCCCGTCCCATGGCAGGGTGCATCCTCCATGAGCTTGTGGGGACCCTATCCCAGTTCAGAGGGGCTGTGAGGAGCGAGCAGTCCTTCAGCCTTGCCACTGGAGAGAAGCTCTGCTTCGGCTCCTTGGTTGAAACACCCTCAGAAGCCCTGTTTTCTCCAAAAGCTAGGGAACCACGCGCTGCTGCCACTGTCCTTGCTGACACAAGCCACTGAACTGGGAGACTGAAAACAATATGGTAACGACCCTGTCGGCTTCAGAACAGTGCTCCATAAAACTCAGTGAATCTTGGACCAGGAGAGCAGGTGGGAAACCACAGTTTTCCTCTCTTCCACACTTGAGATCCTGCTGTTGGTTGAGGAAATGTACTTTGGTCCCCCCTCCCCTCGGCTGCAGTTTACTATCCAGCAGCTGAGGCTCATTCCCTTGCCCAAAGCAGTGTTACCAGCCCACCCACCCCTGCTCCCCCGAGACACCAGACCAGTCTGGTGGCCACTGGCAGAGCTGTTTTCATCGTTCTGCTCCATCCTACAGAAAGAAAGACACCTTCAGTGCTGCAAAAGACTTCAGTGGTGAGAACTAACAAGCTGTGTGAAAGTGCTCTAAAAATCTTAAGTGGGAATTTGACTGTACAAAATGAGAGGAAGAAGTGGGTTTTCCCTGTGCAGTTTTCTTGCTTAGTCATAATTCCAAGATAACATCCGGAGAGTAGAAATAGCATCTCTGAAGGGTATTGGGGAAACTCTTCTAAAGTATGTAACAAGCAAAATAACTGCAAGCCTGATGAAAATTCAGAAGGTTTCTAATCCAGCTAGGATATATGAAAGAGCCCCCTGCCCTCTGGCATATTTATAACTGCTTGCTATTTCTCCAGTGGAAATATATGGTAACATTTGAGCCCATTGGCACAAAGCCTGTCCTTCAGGAGCTGTTTGCCAGCCCTTCTGAGTTTATGGTAATGTAAACTGAGAAATTGTTCCAGGGCCTGGATCATGGGTGTTGCCTCTTCCCATCCTGCTTCCAGTGCAAAGATCCAAAAAAAACCACTTTATTTCACACTTTAAAGGAATTGGAGCAGGGAGAGGGGAAGCTTTTCTAGCCATAATAGTGATGTTTCCATAAAATGAATGGGTCAGTTCTGGAAATAAGTAAGACTGAAACTGCTAATGCAGTTCCACCAAATCAAAGCACTGAGTGTCAACACATCATCAGAATTGTCAGTTCTCCTTATAACTCCTTTGCAATATGTTACTTGACTAATATTGTCCCTTCTAACAGCTTCTGAATAGTTAATTATAATGTGGTTCTTTCTATAAAATTTTTCAATTTTCTCCTTGCTGAAACTACTGGACCTTGTCTGACAGTCCTCTTGTTTCCAAATTTCACATGTGTTTCTTGGGCCTGAATATTTTATAATGTACATGAAAATGAACAAATACCTATATTCCTAAACTGCCTGCTGAATATTTGCTTTTCTATCAGGCTGCTTCTCAGGCCCTTCACGCTCCTATTTAACAGAAAATGCCAGTAATTTTTGTGCATATTTTCTATTACAAGAAAAAAATTTAGTACTGATTTATATCACCATTACTGACTGTTTGATCCATTTTTTTGCAAGACAAGTAAGTACACACATTGAGGGTTTTGTATAAAATTACTTCCATGCCAATAGTGGAGGTACATTTTAATTAAGCCAAAGTAAAATATATCTGAGAGAGACCCACATTTTGACATCAGTTACAGATGAGCAATCCTATCAAAGGATATTGAATTCCACTGATGCTACAGAGCAAAGGTTCTTCCCCTGTAATTATACTTTAGAAATTATGTTTGTTGAAAAATTTAAACTGAGAGCAGGCACAACACCTGAAACTTTGGTTCAGCTTCAGTAGGAGAGTTGAATGCTCTAGTGTTTAAGGTAGTAACCCAGGACTTGAGGTTTCCAGCTTAAAGTCTTTATTTCCTCATGGGTCTCTGCTGTGTGATCTTCAGTGAATCATTTAATACCAGTCTCTTTGAGGTGTTGCAGAATTTAACACCTGCTGGTTTTAGGGGAAGTTAAGGCCGGAAAGACCTAAGACATTGTCTCCCCATGCCTCAGTTGCCCTGCTGTGAAATAGAACAGTTGCAGGGGTAAGAGCCTTATCTGCTCAGGTATTAGAGTCATGAAAGCTGATACACATCGCATTTAAATTCTGCTCTCATTTTACTGAAGTGCATATAAGCACGAAGCATTTAATACTTGGTAGAGCTTCCTAGGACCTTGATAATTTCTGAAATACTATTTCTTTAATGTTTTATATTCTGCCTTTCAATGAAGCATTAACTTGAACAGAAAAATACCTTACTTTTTGACCAAATAGATTGATTTCTCCCCTCTGCTGTGAAGACTGAAATGGTTTAGATGGACTGTTACTTGTAGCCCGTCACCTGGAAAAATTTCCTGACAGCGTAGGGTGGTAAAGGTCACTCTTCTTCATGGCTTTAAGTATTCTTTTTCTAAAATCCTTCTCTCTTCACTCACTTACCACCCTTCTATCTCTTATGCTTTTTATATCTGTATCATTGTGTCCTTTTTTACATCTTTGCCTCCCCTTCTCCCACCACCCAACTCTCTTTGGGTGTTAGATATGGTAACATAGAACTTGGACTAGAATAGATGGTACAACTGCTGCAAACAAATGAAGCTGGCTAAGACTTGCTGGTAGCCTGAAGAAGATCCCACATATGGAATTTTCTGTAATTTTTAACACAGAATAGAATAAAAAAGCACAGGAGCAGTCTCTTTTGCATAATCAGATCAGCCTCCTCTCTTTCATAACTGCTCCTGCTGTGCTGTCATCCTCACCCTCACCCCCTCTCCATGCCCTTCACCTCCTTGTTGATCTTCTCTCACTTTCCACCACAAATCCTCTCCTTTATGTGGGCATCACTCTCTCATGGCCTTTCTCAGGCAACATTATGCACAGTGGACTCCTCCTGTCATCCCTTCCTACTCAGTAAAATCACACCACTCTCCTCTTGGCAGCCTTCACTGTCAGGTTTAGTTGCCTTGCCAATAAAGCAAGATATCTCCAAAGTGAATCCTTCCTGGCAGCACTCCCTTTAAGGATAATAATTAGGAGCCTGCACTTCAGAGGCAAAATCAGTGAAATTAAAGGAGCAAGGCTTTGGCCAGCCTGCTGTACGACGGAATGCTGCTGTCCTTCCATCTCATGGAAAACAAACTTGGAAAAGCTCCTCTTTTGAAAAGCTCCTCTTTTCACATCTTAAATTAATAATAACATTTAACAATAACAAATTAATAATTACAATATAGTCATAGAAATAAAGCAACTATGTATACAGATAGAATCAATGACATAAAGCCACTGTTGTAACCATGGACTGGGTGAGTTTCCCTGGCCCACAACACTGACAGAAGGCAGGAGAAATACTGAGTTGTGACTACCCCTCAGTTCATTACTCCCTCTTCACTCCCTTCTTGACCTCAGGACAGTTAATGTTTGGCCCTGATGAGAAACTCCCTTGGACACTCTTTATTTTTTTTTTTAAGAAAATCCTCCAAATATGTATTTCAGATGCCACCATAACAGGCATTTCTCAGCACGGGATCAGCAGTGTTAGTGGCACTTGCTAGAAAATGTGTTTAGTTTCATTTGTAAGAGATAAGGCACTTGTTAAACTGTAAGTGAACTTGCTCACACAAAAAGATAGACTAACACGAGTAACATATTATTTGGAGAGTCATCTTTTGGAGGGAATTTGAGCATGTAAAAGGAAAAAAGATCACAATGGTAATCCTTCAAAACTGGTGCAGCAAGAAAGGAAGAACATTTGATCCCTCTGTGCTAGGAAGCCACGTACCCATGGGGACCTATTACAGCTAAGCATTAATTGGTGAAAGTCTGGGAGAAACATTTGCAATTGCAAGAGCTGTGTTGCTGAAAAGATGGCTGATCTGCATAGGGACACTGTTTAAGTACTTGTAAATGACATTAATTAATTATTTTACTATTTAAATTACCTTTAATTATTCTTGCATTCGACAACTTTGCAGGGGCACATCATCCTATTTGTTTGTACCAGAAAGCATCCATCAGTTGAATAGAAACAAAGATAAAGAAAGAAAAGCAGGACATTTTCCTTCCACTTTCATGGTACCTTTTCTAGCCTGGTACCTTTAGAACTCCTTTTCCTCATTTTCTTTCAGAACTCATAAAGTTACTTGTCTCAGTGTTAGCAGGTTAATTATGATTATTATTCTTTATGAGATAGAAATTGTTCCAGCCTCAGTGATCTTTCTGATGTCTTTAAATATACCCCCTATTTTCACAGTTTTACTGTTTTGCAGATCTGTCTGCAGTTGGCGAATTTCGGTTGCCTGACACTGCACCCACAAATCCCAAGGCGCTACAGAACATAACAGTAAAACTGGGAAAAGGGAGAGATAGAATGAACGCTCTTCTCCAGTTTAGAGGTGACAAAATAAAAGACAACAGCATCCAATAATTTTATTGCAACACTCACCGAAAAAATAATGCCAGGTCTCTGAAATGCCAAGGTTTAATAACTATGCCTATTACAGTGAAGCTGGATTCACTAAGTGTGTCTAGAGGCTACTGTGCTCCAGTAACAATAGATTTCCAAACACAAAAGTAAGTAAGATTTTTATTGCACTACAATAGCAAATATTTAAACATATCCAGAAACTACAGGCAAAGAATGACTCTCAAGCTATGTTGCTGCCATGTTAAGGTCAGTGTAAGCTCTCTACAATTAATCATTTTTTAACCATCATTACTCTTTATTTAAAGAGTACTTTGACACTATGTCACTTTGAAACTCACCGTCATGCACACAACTTAATCAACCATATTCCAGTCCTTCTCTGGCTTGCCTAAGTCTAGTTTTAAAAGTTCTTTGTTTTCTGATTCTTCCTTCCTTAGGAGGCAATTATGACCTCCTCACCATCTTTCTGTAAATACTGTGCTCCACTGTCTTCTTGCCCTGCATCGTATTTTGGCATGATCATACCTTCTAAAACAAATGAAACTACCATTCTATATCACATTTATCAGACAGATCAGGACGACCTAGATTTCATTCAGACACTGTTTGTTGTAGGTCTTTATCCAATACCTCCATCTACATGTGACCTGAATGAAAGCATGTCTCATGGATATTTTTTTCACTGGGATTTTAAAATTAATCGAAGCCTCTTAATTGAAATGAATGAAGACAACACGTTCATTCATCCATATTTTATCAGAAAAATTACCTACACATGGAATTAATTTATGGCACTTTGTTTACATTTAACTATAAATTAATATGAAAAATGAGTGACATGTTGGACAAACATGGAGATTTAAAAAATCTGTATGGGAAAGTATAATTGCCTGCCAAGAATCTATTTGTGCAATTTCAGCATCAGATAATAATCTGATTATTTTCAGAACACAGGAAGAGTTCTGAACACACTTCATTCTGTGTTGTTAATGAAATCATAAATATTTTTGTGGTTGCGAATGTGTTCTTTAACATGTTTGGGATTTTCACAAAGTTTAAAAGTGTCCTAATTTGGAAGTGTCTTCTGATGTCTGTGATTGGATCCAATTTCACCACCCCCACACGGTTGGAGGGTGAAGATGTTGGGAGTTTTTAACTACATGAAACGTGCCAAAGAGCTGACTACAAAGTGGTAAGAAAGGCAATGGCTCTTCCTTCAAATTCCTGTTTAACAGCTGCAGACAGGAGAAAGAGGCTGAAAGCTTCAAGATCAGAGGGGAAGTTGGTGGAAAAGGTAATCCTCCTCTGTCTAGACTCTCTAAATCCCAATCCATTGCCTCCTAATTCTTGTTATTTAGTATAAGGTTGGAAAGAACGGCTTTCATGATGGAAATGCCTCTGGGCACCATCACGAACTGTACCAACTCCCACCCTGACTCTGCCCTGCCCAGTGTTTTGCTGCTGGTAATTACTGGAAACATTTTACCCATTGTTCCAAGGCAGAAGTTCATGTTTCCTCATTTTGACTAATTCTGCTTTTTCTCAAGGAAGAAGTCGTTAAGATTCTGATGGGTATTAGCTGGAGTTAGTAACAGTGATGACTAGGGGAGGTGGGGGAAAGAAAAAAAGAAAGCAAGAGAGAAAGAAACCTTGCATGAACACAGCACAACTGAATTGATTTCAGGGTAAAATCTCCTGTTATTATGATCTCTTGTTAAGTTACTTTATAATACAGAATCTCGTCCAATTACAGAAGTCTGAATATTGTGCTTTGTTGATTCTACAAAATAAGTTGGAGTCCTGTTCTTCGTCACCATCCCTGAAAGCATTCGCACTTTGAGGGCGTTGGGATGTGCTTGGCAGAGTCAGCTACCTGCCAGTGTTCTCCACAGATTTTAACAGAGAATACTGAACACTGAACAGCAAGCTTGATCCTTTGACTGTGAAAAAAGAGATGAACAAATTAAATCGTCTGGAGAAGAAGTTTGGTTTGTTTTAGTCAGGAAAAGAGTTTAAAGCTGAGTTGAGTTTTATCAGCTTTGCAAAAATAAAGTCTACGGTACTTGAATATATTTCCTGCCATCTAATTTATGGTGGATTATTCTAAGAGTTACACATCTGCATTGTGGCATTCTCAGAAGCATGAAGCCTAGAGACTGAAGCAGAGGGTTATGAACTCATTTTGAAAATTGGAAAACAGATGAAAGTTAGCTCTTCTTCATAAATAGATTTACGTTTGGAAAGCCAAAGGTGTCAAAAAGGCAAACAATTCAAAATGATTTCACTAAAATCCTAATCCCAAATACCACAAGGAAAATGTTTCATGGCACCTGGTGTATCTGGCAGTAGCCATAAGTGCTGGAAATACCCATCTGTATGAAAAGAAGACACTCTACTGTACTCTCAGAGCTGCCTACCTTGACACCAGTGAAGACTCAGCTGTCTCCTCATCACCCTGCAGCTCCCCTGACAAAGACGAGGCACTGACTTTCTGCCAGGGATGTGCTCATTGGTGCTGAACTGAGGGATGTCTTCCTTCCAGCTTTACTGCTAGATGGCTGCTGATTTTAAAACAGTTGATATTTTGTCTCCTGCCTCAGTTTCTTTGACTCTGGTAAAAAGGCAATAAGGTTAATTTCCCTAATTGCTAATTTCATGCTTATTTCCCTGAAATTTTCAGGGAAATAAGCACTGTTAGAAATCAGCGCTATTGTTTCTGCATTGAATCCATGAAGGCAGCCCTTTGCTATGCAGCATCTCATCCACTGTTTCACTGTCTATAACAGGTATAAAGCCAACCAACATAACTTTCATGTTTCCTCTATAAAGAACCCAGAATTCATCCAGGGTATTTATTATTAGATGGTGTTAACATCTAATAAATCAGTTCAGGATAGGTGAAAAATTACACTTTATTCCAATTAATTTCAAACATATTTGAAGCATTCATTGCTTGAATAGAATTTAACTTCATTTTTAGTTTGGTTTGGTTTGTTTTGTTTAACTTCTGAAAGATAAGCAGTTATTCTAATCTGAATAATGTATTTAAGCACTTTGCCCAACAAAAAGCTAACCATGTGTTTAAACGCTTTCCTGAAGTGCAGACTCCAATTTTTCCTCAAGATCTACATGCAACCTCATTCTTTTTACAAGACTGAGATTTGTTATTTTTTTTAAATTTCATGTATCTAAAACTTCATTTCAAACTGTGTCTCTCATAACAGGTAATACAGATACTTTTTCCTCTTTCTTGCAAAGTGAGTTTGCTGCAGCCTCTGCCATAAAGCAAATGAGAAGCTTGAGTCTAAGCTACAGAGTAGCTAATTCCATTTAATATTAATAATTAGTCAGAGGTGTCTTGGACAATATGACCAAATAAAAGCTGTGCTCAAAGAAATCCCAGTCCTTCTATTTCAAGACTTTGATAGAGTCTTTGCTCTCGAAGGCTCAAATAAATAAATAAATAAATAAGGCCAAGGAATTCATTTGAAATATTAATTAAAATGCAAATTAAATCCAGATTGCATGGGCTTTAAAAACTGTTCTCTGAAGTTCCCATGAATATAAAGCATGGGACAAGCTACTGTTTTAAATGAGATCTACATAAACATACATTGTTGAAAAAGTGCTTGGTTTGAAAATAACCTTACAAACACCATGAACTGCAAATAATGAGAGAAAGCCTTCAGCAGCAACAGCTTTCATCACTGGCAACGTTGTTTGTGAGGTTTTGCAGCACGGCAGGAGGAGGACGATGTGACGTGCCCTGGCCACCACCACTCCTGCCCATCTGTGCTGGTGGCCGGCGGCCGGCCGGCCGGGGGGATGGCCAGCTCCGGCGGGATGCCGCGTGCCAAGGTGGATGGCTCTGGGAGCGCTGGTGCTGCGGAGCCGCTGCCAGCCAGGCAGGCAGGACAGCCACCCCCTGGCACCACTGCCCTGGCGTGTGCAACCAGGCCGGCCACGCTCAGCCTTCACACGCTCCTTCCCATTTGGAGTAAAGGAAAGCAGGAAATATTAAATTTTTCCTTCTATGAGTGCAAAGATGTTCCATACAAGATGCTCCCCTCCTGAGCTGGCCAGCCTTGCTCACAGCACATCCTGGCACTAGCAAGTGCCTTTTTCTGTGAAGTCTCTCCTTGACTGAGTGCTGCAGATGAATTACTGCAAGACAAAGACAAATGAAATAAGGGCACCACCTTAAGCAGAGACTAACCCAGGCATCTGGAAATCCTCTCTCCCAACATTGTCTTAATGTAAAACAATGCTGCTGACAGATTACAATTTCTATTTAATTTGTGTTCAGGTTCATCCCACTCCCAAAATCAAGCCTTGTGTCTATTGGGAAAGGGTTTGTTTTACTTCTGACCAATAGGGTTTTTGCAGTTTGCCTGGCCACTACTTCTGTCCCTCTGCCGAGCAACATAACCCTGTTAACCAGCGCCGGCAGCGGGATGTGGGATGGCCCAGGCTCTGCTGAAATGGGCTACGGCCCCTGAGCTCTTTATGAGGAAGATAAATGATGTTCAGGGTACAATGTTAACAAGCAATCCAAGGACCTCCCCACAGTCTTGGGAAGACCAGACTTTCTGGAAGAAGCTTGTACAGCATGAACCCCATGAAAGGGTCCACAGGGAAGAGAAAGATTGTGCCTCAAGAGCTCCAGTGAAGCCATAGTAAATAAGGCATAGGGCCACATGCTGAATGTCAAAGCTAATAAGAAACATCAAACATCTGAATGTCCTCTGAACCTCATCCAACCCACTTGCCAAACAGGCAGGTGCTCAGAGAAATAAAAGAATGTGACTATGGACAAGAAGAGCCTATCAAATTGAAAAAGCACTAGGAGCTGAGTTCAGGCTACAAACCTGCTCTGTTCTGGTATTTCCTAATCTGTAGATGCAGAACTTGGTAATGAAAAAATATTAATGTGAGTTTGAGGTGTGGGAGATAATATATGAAATTTATACTGCCCCACTAGGGAGAGCTTCTAGGAACACAAGTGTAACACAATTTAGTTTCCATACCTGGAAGAGTTATCTCCCAGCATTTTGTCAGCCCCTGAAACCATTGGTGTCCTTGTCCATTCATCCATAGCTATAAGCTCTACCAAGACTAATTAATGCTGCTGAAAGATATGCCTCAGTGGGAAACACCAGCTAGATGTGATGCCCTTGCCTTTAATTTCTGAGCAGACTTGGTTAAAAGAAAGTCAGGTACCTTGGCACAGAAGCGCCCTTTGTTTTCAGAGCTATCAGACTTTAAAGTATTTTTTCACTTAATTGAAAATAAAATTTCCCCAGAGTGCTGAAGTCTGCTCTTAATGCATGTGCACAGCTCTAATTAATGTTAATTATTTGCATTCACCAAGGGGAGAAGAGTATTATTTCAGGTGCCTACTTGGAATACGTTACTTTAGCCCTTCATGTGACTCCAAGTGGTGCACTCAAAAGGAAAGATGCAGCTGCCTCGAGAACCAAGTGTCTGGTGCCTGAGGATAATCCAGATCGAGTGTAGGACAGGATGTGCTACACCACAAATAGCACAGCCAGGCTTCCTGCACCACACAAAGTCTGACTCACAGAGCTTGCACACACAGCAGCACAGAGATCACTGCAAGTTCATTTTCCCTCTGCACGTTTGGGCAGGGGACCCTGTTCATGAGACGCTTACGCAGTGCCCAGCCAAATGGGCCGTGAGCCTTGGTGCCTCAGTGCCTCAGCACAACCAGTAAACAAGCACTGCTTGGGCTGGGACCACACAGGAGGTCAGCGCTCAACCCAGAAACAAAGCCCAGATCTCTGGATATCTAAGCTCAAGCTTTATCTACTCAGCTACACTTCATTTTGTGGCAGGGCTGAAGTCCCCAGAGGGTGTTTCTTACAGAGCACCACTGAAATAATGAAGCAGGACAGATTTATTCCAGTTTAGGAATCTGGCCCATACACTTTCATTGTAAATAAACTGCAAAACCTGGACATCTTCCATGCTCTTCCCCACACATGCAAGTTCATCCAAATTCATCAACCTTGCCAACATCTTTCTAGATGGTTACCCTTTAACTAGGGCTTTATTGGATAACTGTAACCCAATTTGCTGCAGCTGCGTGACCCTGGCTCGCTTTTGGAATGGAGCAAGCTGTGGGAGGAAGTGCCAAGTGGGAGCCCACCTGCCAGGCAGCCAGTGTAGCTAGACAGGACCAGTCTGAATGTGCAAAATCTGGCAGGTGGCAAAGATGTGCTGTTTATTTTTCCTAATGACAAAATTAGCACACTGATAATAATCAAACAGAGCTGTGTGCAGTGGGGGGTTATTTAATTAACAAATGTCCTTTTCCAGGTATGAGCAGGACACAGGCACTGTGCTCACCCATGCAAGCTGTCACTCATGTCCCGGGAATGCTCATTTGCAAACTGCCTTCAGCTTCCTTTGTCTGGGTTTGCTCTGGAGAGGAGGTGGATCCTACTTGCATTTTTTATTCACGTACTCTCTTTCTGCACAGTGTTATATTTTAGCTCACATCCAAGAACACGGATCACCTCTAACAGGATAGGTTGCTTTGAAAAGCCCAATAGAAAAGGCTTTCTTCCAATATGTGCCCACAGAGTAGTGTTGGGAATGCTGCCTCCTGCTACTTCTAACCACAGTACATCTTCATATCTCACAACTGCCTGATCAAAATTGGGGGTTTTTTTCCTCATTAAGATACCTGTGGCTTTAATATTTAATAGAGAGAAACATCTTAGTCCTTGACTACATTTATGTAATACAGCAGCTTCACAGGCATGATCATGCTCTTCGTTGCATCCAACTCTAGGGACCCACCCAGCAGCAGAAGTCAAGAGTGGCGATACAAATGTTCTTCTCTGGGTTTGCTGCACATCGAAGGAGTTGGTGCAGCTGCTCAGAGCTGCTTTAGCCTACCTGTGCCATCTATTTGAGAGGGAAGCTGGTCAGCAGCCGTGTAGCAGGAGAGATTTTCCTGTTGTATACTGTCCTTCAGAAAGAAGGCAGGTGAGGAAGAGCAGTAGACACTTCATACAAAAGTCAGTTCAAAGAGTAGCAGGTGTTTTCAATTTACCCCTGCTCAAGGGACTTCATCACACTGAACTTTCTTATGGTAGACTCATAAATTCCCAACTCCAGGAGCTTCCATTTTTAAAAAAGTAGGAGGAAAACATTCAAAAGATAAAACTCAGGTTTATTTTTACCTATTAGTGATTTACTCTAGAGAAATCCTAACCTCAAACTTGCCAATTTTCTGACAACTCCTCCAACACTCCAGGTTGTTCAAATGTTAAGTGTTCACTCATTTTACGGAGATAAAAGTCCAGATGTGGATTAAAAACTCATATTTCTTCAAACATTATGGCTGGTTGGAAATAAAATTTTAAATTTCCTTTTCTTCAACTTAGAATTTTACTCATTTTGGTTTTTTCTACTTTTTTATTATTTTTATCAGCACTGAAGTGTATTCTAAGCAAGTCCAGATAGCCAGAACCAGCTCTCAAGAGTTTGCAGAGTACTCAGTACCATGAAACCAGTGACGAAGTAGCATTTTAGTAGTCCTTCAGTGAGGGAAGTTGTGTAACTAGGCTTGAATTTCTCTAGCTGGCTTGGCTAATTTGGGGTTGGTAAAAGACGGAAGGAGATTTAAGAGAAGAAACTAAATGGATACAGCCATATCTCAGCTCAGGAAGGAAACATTCCTCTCAGGGGCTCTAGGGGTGTTTGAAGAGCCTTGTGGGACTGTGGGGAGCCTAGCATGGCAGTCGTGGTTGAGATGGGAGCACCTCATCAGATAAATACAGTCACAAATCTGTGAATTTGGGGTTCAGAGTCACTGAGCACCTTCAGGATGCTGGGACAGAGACAGTCAATGAGATGAGATGAGTCAGGAGAAGTGTGACAGGAAGGCGGAGGAGGATGTGAATAGATTAACATTCCAACCAAGAATTGCATATTCATCATTGTAACTATTCATTAAAGGGATCAAAGAGCTGCAGGTAAAAGGCCAGAAAAGAAAGGATTAAAGTTATCCAGGTGCACGTGACAAGATTGCACTGGAAAACTGCAGAGTGGGATTTTGAGAAGTGTGGATAGGAGCTAGAAAGGTAGGATCAAAGCTGAAAACTATTGTCATGCAGAGCCAAAGAAACTTGGAAGACACAGTTTGTGATAACAAAAAAGAGAAAAGTGCTGAAGTCCAAAAATAAATTGAATTTGGCCAGGACAAGACAAGACACAGGGCAGACGTGGGATTAAATGGATAGCAGGAGTCAGAAGCAGTTATGTGGTTGAAGACAATGGAAACATGAGGTGAGATAATTCTCAAAATGATCCCAGAATTGCCTGTTAAAACGGGGCTAAATACAAAGAAGAGGGATGTTAAGAATGAAGTAATAGTACAGTATTACTCAGTAATAATGAACACAAGGCATATATGGAGGCAGAAACTTCTAGCAATTATAATGTGATTCGGGATGTTGGCATAGTAAGTACCAAAGTAACAAAAGCATTCTCTGCTGTATTTGGAGGTGGGGAAGATGTTGCTGAGGCTGGAGAGAGTTTTCTCTCTCTCTCTCTCTCTCTCATGCTTTTTCTTTCATATGTGATTCACTAAAATACATGCAATGGGTAATAAATCTGTTATCAGCAATCAAACAAAGGAATAGGGAAAATGAAGGAAAGAAGAGAGATCCAGAACTGTGTATTTAGCCAATTTTTTGTTCCATTTGTCATGGAAGAAACTCTGTAAGAAAAGTCTGAAATTAACACATGCACATATACACGTATATAACTTTCAATTCAAAGCACTGAAAATAGTAAATGCTCCAGAGATGGATATCATGGGTTTTGTTTAAGGCATAATCTCTACTCCTTTTGAGTTTATGGAGCAAGAAGAGCTGTTGAAATTGAGTGAAAGCTGCAGACAAAGTCTTTAATCAATCTCCAAAGCTGTTTATTGCAAGAATAGTATAAAGCAGTAGAGATTAATGTCAGTTTCTATAAATCACAGCAAAAAGCATCTTCTCTTTCACTGCCAGAGGTGTAAATATCCTCCCTTTTTTCTCAGATTTAACTGTAACATGCTGGCTGCAGAGGTTCTTCAGGGGAAAAGAACACAAGCACAGTGTCAGGGCTTCTAAAACAAGTAAATTTAAAAACAACTCGTATGTTTATTTACAAAACTGGAAACTGCTGGAAGTTTTAGGCACCTAATTCCTACTGAGCAGCTTTGAAAATGTCAACCCATCTACAGAAGAGAACTGCCAATTAACTGCAGCTACCACTGGGGCAGGAACCAAACACACAAAAAGGAGTAAATTGTCTTTCCAGGGCACATCCCACAGATTCCAGGCAGTGAACCCAACAGATATATCACCTTTTCCTTTGTGAAAGTAGTGATTGGGCATTTCTTATTACTACCTTCTATGTTTTAATAGAATTTTATTTTATTCTTTTTGTTTTGGTTTGGGTTTTTTGGGCAGAAGGGGAAAAAATAAGGTGAGTGACAAATGAAATTCTTAAAAATTCCCAGGATATAATCAAAAAAGTTCTCTATCCATGTGGCATCAAGCCTACTTCATGTTCAATTATGGCCTTATACCGTAAGAAATGGATTTAGAGCTCAGACAGCTCGTGTGGCAAAATAAAATGCAAAATGGAAAGTTATTGCTATATAAGAGAGTCAACATAACAGCTGTGCTTTCCCACCACTCCTGCCAGTGCTACTCTCCCATCATTAGCTGCTGCTTGAACACTTCTACCAATACCTCACAAGAAAACTTCAGTAGCTGCCCTTTTTCTCCTGTCCTGATCTGTGTGAGCTGCAATGCATCTTATGCAGCTCCACAAACCACCTGCCCAGAGAGAGACCCTGCCTTTCTAATTAGGTGGCCAAGCTTTCTTGTAATACCTGTGAGGAGAAATGCTCCCTCCTCCAGAAGAAAAGTCACAGTGCTTAAGCAAGGCTGTTCCTCTGGAAAACTCTCTGAAGGAACCTTTCCATATAGAGTGATTGTAACAGGGAGCTGATAAAAATTATCCTCTTGGGATGGACACTTAAATTTTTTGGGGCACTTCAACATAAACGTGACTGCGGAGCAGGGGGCAAAGATTTTGATCTTAAGGAAGATCAAAGTACAAGATCACATTCATTTGTCTGAAAAGTAGGGACCAGTGTCAGTCAAAATACTGTGTTGTAGAAGACAGAAGTGAGCCTTCAGAGAAATGGTGTCTCACCTGAGGTCTCTGCACACCAGCAGGAGCTTTGCAGAAGGCCATGGTGGGTCAAAGCAGCACACAAAATGCTCAGACCTTAGCTAAAAGTTCAGAAAAACATCATCACACTGGAACCTGTCTCAGGAGATGCTATCAGAAAAATTTACAAACTTCCCTTTGCTGAACATAAAGTTGTGCATAAGCTGAGTGAGAAAAATGTATATGTTCATCTCATTTTCTGAGCTCAAAGGCAGAATAGTGACATAAGATTCAGTCACTGCATTTGGAGGAGGTTCCTACAAATCCCCCACTGATATTTCTGAATCATTTTTTCTGCTATCATTCTTGTTAAATTGTTGAGATGCTTGAATGGAATTTTCCTTTGGGATTCAACACCAAATGTTGAAAATGTTACATGGATTAAAACCAAGTTGAAGAATTTAAAGCTATGATATATTATTTTACTGAGTCCCACTCCAAACTGCAAAGCAAGGATAAAGTTACTATAACATCCAAACTGAACTCAGAGATTTTTGCTTCTGACTTTTGATAAAAACTTTCAAGGAAAGGATATTTTTATTCCAGAAGCATTTAATAATGCCAAGATACTTGTTCTGTTTTAGTTAATTAAACTTAAGGAACATGGAAGTGGATAAAAGTTCATTAAATAGGTACAGGCTGATGGTGAATTGGAATACTAATTGAGCTTTTATGTGCAACAAAAGAGATACAAATGGAAGTGCACTGTTATTCTAGTGAATGCCTCACATAAAAGGCCCCAATGGAGCAGAGAATGCATGAAGAAAATTGGATTGTAAAATCTCTGAGATAAAGATCAGTTCTATGAAACATGATGCCCCATTGCTTGCTTTTCTATTTTGAGAAGATTCTTTTAATAATGCCAACAAATGATGCAGTGACTGCTGTAGGTGCGTTTGAAAGGTTCACAGTCAGATTCAGAAATGAGGCAGTTAGATTCAGGGCTTAAAGTACAGAAGGGGTTGTGATGGGACCTTCATTTATTTAATAGAATGCTTGAGTATCCTTAGCTTAAAGAGCATGAAAACCTTAGATTAGAAAGAGTCACATATTCTGACGTTGTTCTTTAAACACTTGAAGTGTAGTGGCTATTTGGCTTGGAAAACCTTTCCCCGACTGAATTTGTAGCATACCCCTGAAATGCATGTGAACTATTCAAGCTTGGAGGAGAAGAAATGGGGGTGGGCTGAAATGGATATACAAAAAATTGTTCCTGAAGCCTGGAGAACACAGCTGAACTATGTGCTTCTCCCTGGTTTTCCCACTCTAGTAACCACAACCATCCATGTGTTGGAGGAGATGCCTTCCATCTCCAAGACAGCTTCTGAGATGGTCCTTGTGATTGAATCTGACTTTTCACTATCAGTGGCAGTGATACTAGTGAGACTTTCTTGAAACGCCAAAAAGAAGCTGTGGATAGAGCATTCCCCACACCTTTTGGAAGCCAGCTCACCTAAGAGCACTGACAGCCGGTAAAGAAAATTATGGAATGGCAATAGCAAATGCTAAGAATCTACACAGAGAAGGGCTGAATTTCAGGGCATTTTTCTCTGCCTGAAGTAAATGTTCATTGTAGGGCAAATAATCACTTTAAAATGTACTTTATTTTAATTATGTGTTGAGCCAGAGCTGTTCATATATTAACCTCCATATAGAATTCTCCAAATATTGTTATGTGGTCACATCAGATGCAATTTGAGCTGCTCCCAGAGTTCACAACAAGATATTGAATCTGGACTTATGTCCTCTGTGTCCAGACAGCACAGTCTCTATGCATGTAAATTACCATTAAAAAGCCCATCGATCTATTTGAGTTTTTCAGCTGGTTTTTAAGATAATTTTGACTGTACAGAGACATCTCCAGACAGTCTAATTCCATCTACATCCTTGTGTCTTCAGTGGTGTCTAGCCAGGAGGAATCATTAGGCACAGGGACTCCAGTGGGGTTTCAGATGTTGGGGAAATGTTGATAAAATTAGGGAGTGCAGTGCCCTGGAGTGGATTCCCCAGGGAAGGGCAGGGAGTGCTCATTATTGAAGGTGCAAGAGGCAGCTGGTAGGAAGACCATAAGTATACATCCTGGCTTTGGGAAAAGGAGGAACATGATCTTTGACCTGCCTTCCAGCCATATGTGATGATCATTGTACAGTCATGGTGGTTTCTGTCAAAATAGCTTCAGGGTACCTCACAATATAGAAAAAATTATATTCAGAGGTAAATCTGAATCCTGTCAAGTCCAGTTTAAAGTACACGTAGATTTGGCACTCCTGTTATAAAAATATAATAGATCTAAAAATACTATGCCTAATTATTTAGGGGGGTTTATAGATTATTCTCCAACTTTCATGTCGTGTAGGAAGAGCCATTAAAAATTCAGCTTGTGTCAAGCCGAGCATTCAAAAATAAAAAACACTCACTTTGTGGGCCATGTTTCAACCATGCACCAACATGATAGGAATACAGGGAGACTGCCATGATCTCAGATAAGGCAAGAGGCATGAGATCACACCTGCCACATGTGAACAGAAAATCTGATCCAGGCTGTGCACTGAACCAGGAGTTTCTCACTGAAACCAAGATTGCTCCCAGTCTTCAGCATGGGCTAGTTACAGATGATGGGCTCAAGAGCAATCCAAACAAAATGCAGACATTTTCAGGTCTCACTAACTTGTTTATCTACTAAAATAAACTCATGTTTTTGGGTTTTGCCCTGTCCTCTCCAGTAATTCCAGTTTAACACAGTGCCTTGGTATTTCCATCTCTTCTTGGAAGTGATAATAGCTTGAGTAAAATTCATTTACCTGTAATGACAATCTACACAGAGGAGAAAGGGGAGAAGGAAATTATGTATGAGAACACTCTGGCACTGTTAATTTCCACTCCTTGGTAACAGCCAAACAATACAGACACAGCCTCAATTGAGCTGTGAAGGTTATTTGATTTCTTCATGTTCTGCTGATGGTTTACCATCTGTTGTCCTGAGAACAATGCTAAAGGGAGTATTCACACTACTAAAATGCCCCCTGGTAGGACATGTGTTCCTCCAGTACTGCTCTTTCCCTCCATATCCTCTCCTTCACACCATCTCTAAGTTAACATTCTTCCATTTACTTTGATAATCCTGATGTCTTTTGAATCATAGTTATTTTCACCTTGCCGGCATCCATATAACCTCTGACTGAGATCTTATCTGCAGCCTGGGGAAAGCATTCCTGTAACTGCCTGTTGAGGAGATCTCCCCTCTCTTCTCTGAAGAAGCCAGTCACCATTAGAGACTGAACACAGGATTAGGTGGACCACTGCTTTGATCCAGCAGGCAAATCCCTCTTGAAGCAATTGAAGCTGGCTTTGGGCAGTGATTAAATGAGGCACCGCTAGAGGAAATCCAAAGTGTTGCAGAAAGCCTTATTTGATACAGAATGGCTTTATTTCTGAATCAGCAATGCCCAAGCAAATTCACATTATTTTCCTGCTTCAAAAGCTATGCAACTATAAGGAGAACAGAAAGACTCTCATGTCCTTGCCAATACAGACGTGCTACTTCACTGTATTGCTGTGTCCAAGATAAGACTTTCAGCGTGTTTGAGGTTTAATGCCCCAAATGTGGTGTGCTGCTGCAAAGCATGATGTTCTCTTTGCCACTATCACCCTTTTCCCTGGTGATTTGCTATTTTCTCTAGCAGCTTTTAAATGGAAAGTTTTCATTATCACCCCAGATCCTCTGAGGACTGAACAAGACACACCTATGGCTCTGGAGCAGAAACTGTCTCTCCATTTCCACGCCTCTCACGTAGCACCAATTGCAGCATCATTACACTTTTGCATTTGCAGAGATGTTTGTGCAGCTCCATCCTGCCCCTTGCCTGCTGTTACTGCTTCTCCAGGCACTCAGGCTTAGCTCAGCTTTGTGCAGACCTCTCTGCTCAGCTAGTCCGAAGGAGTTTGGGTGAGATCCCTCGAAGTGCGGCTTTTTTATAAGGCAAGGCCGTGCAAAAACAGCAGTGCCCAAGAAAATGACAGAATAAATTATTGAAAGCTACAGCTATCAGACCAAGAGTTTTAACTTATAACTAAGGTCTTTTAATGGCTTCAGTGGAGGCAGGATCAAGTTCTTAAAGTGTATAAATGGATACACACTCAAAGCAAGTATAACAATCCTTCATTTTTGTTGAGGTAGAAATAAGGTAAAAAGAAGGAAAACAAAGCCAGGGTTCAGCAGTCATTTTTATAGAAACTATACAGGACAGGAGGGTTGACATGAGTAATTAACTCACATTTCATCCAGATTAGCAAAAAAATGGATTGCTTCTCTTCGTTTACGCATCCCCTTGCCCTGAGTTTCTGGGGAAGCTTTGCAAATATCCTTCTGTAGTTCCATCCTGAGACAGGCTCTGCACAGGGAGCTGTCCACATCACAGTTTTTAGGAAGTGTGGGGGTTTCCTGAACTGCTGCAGACAGCAATGCAGCAAAATTCAGTTTGTAAAGGCTCGAGAGGTTTGCAGCTAATTACTGGGTTTCAGGATTTTCAGAGAAATGCAGCTGCTGAAGTGATCTGTGCCAATGCCCCCCTCACACTTTTGTCCTTCTTTTGACCATGTGGTGACACTGTCTCTGTTGAGGATTTTGGAAAAAAGTCAAGTAACTAATGAATGCACCAGGCTGCTCCTTTAGAGGACTTTGCATCTGATATGGGAGTTATAGTTATTAACTTCTCTGGCAGCCCATCATTTAATTTACCTGCTACTGACCCCTTTTGTGCATCCAGAGGATAGTCCAGTCCACAAGAGCCCTGCGATAGCTGGCGTGCAGGAGATCATTGTCCTATTCCCAATTTATCTAATCTAGTCACTTCACTGCCTTCCTGTAAGAGCTTTATCCCATCAAGAAGCTTTGGAATCATGCAGAGACATTAGAGATTAGAATTTATTGATCCTGAAGTTCATAAATTTAATGAAAATCATAATTCTCCAAAGGAACTTAATCTTCATTTGTTCTTTCAGTGGAGGTGTCAAGATTTAGTTTATGATTCATTAACCCATTGCCCGCTGCTCCTTTTTCCATATTCAGCTTTTCAGGAAAAGGAAAGATACCTTGTGTGCACTTACATACAGTACATACACACACTTACATTTCTCTCAGCTGCTTTTGTTTGAGACACCAACTGATAGCCTCTAGTTTTAAAGTGAGAATGAAATGTGATTTCTCTTACTGGCTTCAGTGGGATCTGGCCCAGGATCTTTCATGAGAACATCAATGCCACTCACATAGACACCCTTCCATTCAAACATGTTATTAAATACATGTCTGAAGATCATTTGTTCATTGGTAATAACTTTTACGTATATATGTAAGCCATCCCAAGACACCAGGAAATAATTTATCTATCTCCACACAATTGCTGTCTATTGTTTTATTTTTACTGCAGAGCACCATAAAGGCTTCTTGTCCTATAACTGGAGAAGCCTGAGCTACAATCTCAGACCAGCTGAGTCGGACCACTGACTGGACTCAGGTCTGTCCTATCATCACTCTCTCCAGTGGCTTCCCTGTTGATTTATCAGATTTCTTTTTAAAACATTTAAATACATCTTTATAGAATAATTTAGCTTGGAAGAGATCTTTGAGATCATCAGCTCCAACTGTTAACCCAGCACAGACCAGTCCACCACTCTGCCAGGTCCCTGAGTGCTGCATCTACACTTTTTTAAAATACCTCCAAGAAATGGTGACTCCACCACTTTCTTGGATGGCCTGTTCCAACGCTGACAACCCTTTCCATGGAGAACCTTTTCCTAATATCCAATCTAAACCCACCCGGGGGCAACTTGGGTCCATTTCCTCTAGTCCTATTGCGTGTTATCTGAGAGAAGAGACTGACTCCCACTTGGCTACAACCTCCCTTCAAGTAGTAGTGGAGAAATTCCCTGAGCCTCCTTTTCTCCAGGTTAAACACTACCCTCTCCCTCAGCTGCTCCTCATATGACTTACTCAGATCCTTCCCCAGCTCCATTGCCCTTCTCTGAACTTGCTCCAGCACCTCAAGTGCTTTCTCCTAGAGAGGGGCCAAAAAATTGATAAAACTTCTGTCTAACAGCAAGGAATTGGTCTCATTGTTGTTACTTTCTGTTACACCTTCTGTAGAAAGAGAATTTGACTGAGTTTATCACCACAAGTTCAGCACCTCTAGCTGCTGTACTCATCCCCAACCCTGGTATGAACCCTTTTGGCTAAGGGAGGGTTTTCAGCTAAGCAGCTGAACTGAGAAGGGGTAAGTGATACTGCTCAGATACTGCACAGTTAGGCTGTAGAGAACTTACAGGGAAATAAAGATACCCACCTTCAAGTCTTCTGTACTCTTAATAACATGTTCCCAAAATAACTCTCTATATTTCTGTCCCACCATGCACTTAATTAGAAGACTGCATTTCACAAACCGGTCCCATTTCAGATGCCTGTTATTTTTTCCGCTTGATAAAACCTTGTGATGAAGTCCATAGTCTTTTCAACACATTGAGAAAAATCAAGGGGAGAAAATAAAAAAAAACACCTATACAAGGAATGTGGAGGAGAATTGTAAAATCTCTGACATTTCTTCCAGAAGAGCTATATTTGACACTGGGATTTTTTTAAAAGAAAAGGACAATCCACATAGGCAAAGCAGCTATGTGATGGCTGTTTACATCTGCTCTGGAGGTCACAGAAGTCAATGGAATCCTACTCATTGATTTTAAGAAACTTTAATGCCCCCCTTTGATCTCCACTTACCCCTTCTCAGCTCACAAGGCTTTTTCCCAGCACTGATGTAAATAATGCAATGCAAAGCTTGTCTTTGACCTTCTTTTGCCCTGTACTTATTTTGCTGCCCAAGAATACTCCTTCATCTGGTGTCAGGAAAAGCAACCATATTTAGATTCTGTTATCAGGACAATGTACTGTTTTGGTGACTGTAGTTTTCCTCATGAGCAGAGCTGAAATATCACGGATTAAGGGCAGCCTGTCTGCTCCCTAGGCAAGCTCACCAAGGGAAGCCACAACCAGGCAACAAGAGATGCAACAAATGGCTTCTCTCATTATCTCACTACTATTCTCAATTAAGCACCCTCTCACAGGACTGGTCTTTCCGATTAAAATCACAAGCAGAAAATAAGAACACATAAAGATGATAATGGCTGAAAATCTTGGGGGAAAAAAATGTATCTTGAGTTACCAGTCAATAGAGAAACTCCTTTCTGTGTAGATTTGACAGAACTTGAAAAGATAAAAGCCTCTAGGAGGGCCACTTACTATACTGGGTCACTTAAGACTAACGAGAGTACTTTTAGAGTATAGCTTTTACTTCAGAAGTTGACCCCAAAAATTCTCCTGGAGAGGAAGAGTACATGGTTGTCTGCACTTTTTCTCACTTTCTACCTTTCTCTCCCTCTCCCTACATACCTACATGGCCAATAGCCCTTAGCAATTTTTCTCTAAAATTCTGCCTATAGCAAAGTTAACATTCAGGCACAAAGCCCCAGGCTCTTTACACTCTTAAGTGTTTCAGCTTCAGTATTCTTTTCTTAAATTGCCTTGTCCTAGAAGCAAGGAGTGTAAACAGTCACTTCAGCCACTTCATATGCAGACTGACCACATGCTTCTGCCTGTACTTTTTTTACAAAACATAATCTCTGCTCAGTCAGTGGTTAAACTTAACTGTACAATCCATGTGCCCTCAGTACCTCAGTACCAGGTTCACTAACAATAATGACCATGCAGTTATTTTTCAAGTCCATGCAGGGACACAAGCAGAAAAGGCTGGAAATGCCAACAGAGGTGGCCAAGGTACTTCTTGATCCTTTTGTCATTGGGAGGGCCCAACGAGCATCCCAAAACCTGGGCACTGAGACCTCTTTTCTTTCAGCCCTCGTTAATGTTGCTGCCAGTGCTTGGGAAGGGATATTACATTTAAGGGTGATACAGCCATGAATAAACATCCAACAGAAGACTGATGCATGACCATAATCTTGAGAAGAGCTACGCAGAAGTGTCAGAGGTGTCCTGGTTAATGCTGCACCATGCTGTATAACTGGATATGTGTTAATAGAGAAAGTCACAGCAAGTGTCCTCAAGAAGTCATAGCATTTCAGGGTCATGACTTTTTTTTTCGGAGAAGCAGCATGTGTTTCTCATGAGGGGCTTCTTGTGGCAGCTTGATACACCGATTTTTAGTATATTTTGTTACTGATTGTTTTTACTATAATGTCTCTTTTACAGGGATCTGTCAGTGGAAAGCCACTTTATGTTGTGGATTTGCTGGGTAGGGAGTAGAAAATTGTCTTGCTGCAAAGAGAGGTTAGCCTTTGCCTGTAGTCTGGAGGAAGGCTTGCAGAGCTGTGTGTTGCTTTATGTGTTTCGTTAACAATGAGTTAGACTGAGATATCAAATACACCCAGCATCTGAACAACAGCTGTATTAATTTCTGTGACCACGGCTTTTTGCAAAAAATGTAGATCCAAGGAGCAAGAAGAGAAGGGATTTTTGATTGAAGACCCTGACAAGGCTCAAGTGGCAAACTCAGCATGATCTCAAAATTGTAGCTAATTTTAGCTGTCTGAGTGCAGTTACCTCAGACTGGGAACGTACATGGCAGTCTATGTCCAGTCTTTGAAGCATTTCTTATAATCAAACACAATAATTACAGTATTTCCATAACATAATGGTTTCCCTGAGGATGTTTCCAAACACCAGGCAATATCTGAAGAAAATCTCAACTCTACAAGTTGACTAACTGGACAAGTTAATCCAAGCCTTGCCAAAAGCTCAGATCCTGGAAGGCTGCGTTAATAACACTGGAAAATGATGTCATCAGCACCTCAATTCACATCTCCTTACAGTGTCCTCCAAAAGCTGTCACAGATCCTGCACTGAATCTTGCATTTCTCACCTGCCAAAAGTCAACGAGGGCTGAGCAGCAACACAGGATGAGTCAAAAGGGAAAAATGAAAATATAACAGAGTTGCTCTTAAACAAAGGTGTGTAATGGAGCAGAGATAACTTGGGATATGTTGGGAGAAAACCCAAGTCTTAAAATATGCTCAGCATGCCTAGGACCACTATTTTCCACACCAGCAATGACTGAGAGACTTGGTGGCAGCTTTGTGGGTTCGTCTTTTCTAGTAGTGCAGCCAAATGATGCTCACCTATGAGAAACAATTTAGGGATAATGTAATCATCCTGCAAGTGTGATTTACTACAGATTCCATTGACCCAGAGGTCACTATTATTCCTCAAGCACAGATAACCTGGTATTATTCTATGACCAAAAAATCATTTTTATATATATACATATATATATGCACACACACACATATATATATATATAAGCCCTTTATTTACTGTAACAATAAACTATAATGATCAGGCATCACTGCCTCAGTAGAGGCAGCCTGACTTCATAAAAGTACATTAAATCATTGCTGCTTGGATTCTGAATAGCAGCTTATGGGAGTCCTCAAGAAAGTGCTATGACCATTTAAAATGAGGCGAGAACTGTTTGTATGCCATTCTCCTTCCTGGAAGAAAAACTTTTAATTTATAAAAGCGGTGCATTGTTCAATATCCATTGTGTGTTCTTCATTAACTCCAAGGTTTGCCTCATTTCATTTTTCCACCAAAGGGGAAAAATATATTGAGCTGTCAGCGATGTTATCTATGAAGAGAGGCTCTGGAATTCATATATTGAATCTAAGCTTTACAAATAGTCAAGTAATGGGAAAGGCTTTGTAATAAAACACAGGTAAAAATAAGCTTGCAGAAATCAAAGGGAAAAGAAAAGTCTAAATTGTTTATATAATCAGCTATACTCCCTTGAGTTGTTGATCTGTCTCTTCCTTTTTTAAAATTTTCTCTTGTATTTTCTGGAGTTGGTAAATCAGAATGTGAAAGCAGCTGCAGAAAAAGAGTATCTCAATTGCTTCACAGATATTTTCATCCAGATCTTGCCCATGTGAGAGGAAGCTCAGATGTGCACATGCATGCACATACTCTTTAATCTGATTTGGTTTTGGAAAACTGAAGCAGGAAATTAGCAATGTTGATTGGGTAAGATCATAGAGAATGAAAGGAGGTTTCCATGAAGAGTTGGGGCTTGGCCATTTCATTTGATCCTGAACCATGCGTCAATGGAAAACCTGAAACGCAAAAGAAAGGAGATACGGTTGCAGACAGGCTAGTAGTGAGAAGAGATTGGAATAATTTCCATGAAAATGGAAATTAAACAAGTCTGAGTGAGTGGAAGAACTCTGATGCTAGGGCATAGGGGGGGCACCCTGAGAGGCTGGAGGAACCTCAAAAGTCTTGAAAACGTATCATTATAGAGGGACTAGCAAAAACAGTTGAGACAATAAAGAGGATTTAGATGACCAGAAAGACTGAAATGAGGTCAAAAAGACATTTAAGACTTTGGGAATAGCCATTTCAGCACAATAAAAAAGGAAATATTGAATTTACAAAAATAAACCACTTACATGGAAATAACTGAGGGAGAAATCAGGCAGCAACAGGAGCTGGAGGTAGTGTGGGGATGAGATTGACAAGAGGCTTTGTGGAGAATGGCCATTGAGTAAAATATTTCCTACAGTGAGATGAAAAAGCAATAAAAATGATTGAAGAACACGACTGGAGGTGTCAAACAGAGTGGGAATGGGAGAAATAACAGACTAGTGCATTGACCAATCCACAGGTCAATGTCCAATGATTTTGGAGTCCAATGACTTTGGAGCCTGTGGCACTTCTGATAACTTCAAGTTATATAATTAATTACCTTGATATATTAAATTTTAACACATGACAGTCAGGAACACAGTCTCACTTAAGTCAATGCAACATGTTCCCAGGCAAGTCCTTTCCAAATTTCATCCCAACTGTCTTCAACTCCTGGGATGAATGTTAGGGCACATCACGAAATAGTGCAAACTGAGATAGGAATATTTCAGGTCTGCCAAAAATTTGCCAGCCAAACTGACTAGAGAATCAATGTACAAATAGATGAAATTGCATTTACTTGTATGCCCCATATATTCACATGTATGTTTCACACACAGCCCCCCAGCAGTCTTGTCTTCTCTCTAATTCTCTCTTTCCTTTCTCCTAAATCTAATTTTCTTTGCAGCAGTTCAGCTCTAGATGCTACAGATTTTTGTTTGTTTGCTTGTTTGTTTAGTGAATAATCATCCAAAACCTCTAGAGCATATCCTGTTCTAATCTAATGTGAAATGTTAAAAGCTGCTTACCAGAAAATTAGCTCTTTCCAAATTATGTGCACACCAGATCCTACAAGTCAAATAAAATTAAACTGAAGTTTGGTTTCCACTTTGGTAGAGATAACTTAGAAACTGGCCCTGGGGCACACAGTCAACTAACTGGCTGTCTGGCTTAATAGCACAAAGCACATACTGTAATTATGCCCATCATTTCCTCTTAACCACTCACTGGTGCAAAACGTGCACTTCAGAGATGTTTACCTGCTTTCTCAGGGATAAGGTACACCATGAAATTCTACTGGCCAAACAGAACTGCAAGTCACAGCTTACAGCACACTGCTTTTCAGGAATATACTTGAGGTGTTTGAGAGCTGAACATCATTCAACATGAATGACAATAGCCCAGAACTCTTCTGCCTCCCCAAGCTGCATTTTTCAACCCCTTCTAAACTTCATTTGGAGCATCCTGTTTATTTGCACAGTGGTGTGCTAGAACAAGACCTTGTAAAGAATTTGAGGGTTCAGGCATTGCCTGGTAGAGATTTATTTGCTGCTTTGATTACAAATGACTTTTTATTCCAAAGTCTGGGTTTCTCTGTCTCAGAGTCACAGCCTTTGTGATGGAAATGCATCAGGAGAAACAACTGTTCCATCCTTAAAGGGTAAAAGCCCACCTCTGCTGAAATAAAGGGCCATTTCCCATTGACCCTGTGCAGCCTTTACAAATTAAATGCAGGGAGAAATGTAATGGAACAGGTTAGAAAAGGGAGTTTCCTCACTTCGACAAGCAGCCTGCCTGTTTATCACCATTCGCTCCAGACCAGAAACCTTCCACAATGCAACCAGAAATTAACTCAGAGCAGAAAAAATGTGAGAGAAAGACGAAGAGCAGGACACTGCAGAGTTTTGTTATTAGTGGTGCCAAGCAGTCCATAAACCCACCTTTCTTGCTACCACTGCATGAGATCTGAATCTCACTGAGCTTGGAAGAACCTTTGGGTTCTCACAGGCTTTGGGTCAAGTCCATAGCACATGTTACCACCAGCATATGTACTTGTAACAAAAGTATTTCTTTAATTTATGCAGGTTTTGTAGAACAAGTGAGTGCCACTAAGCAGCCAAGGTGATTTCACACGGACAGAGCAAATCCACATGATGTGCCTTTTCAAAGGACCAGCATGTTAGCTATAAAAAATTCTTAAATTATTTCTAATAGTTGAGTTCCTTCAAACTAGATAGTCAAAATACACCTAAAATGCACCTGTGAGGTTGAAGCAATTGATAAGTCATAATAAATACTATCAGCTGGAAAAAAAAATTTTAAGTGTGACATTTGTAAAATTATAGATGAGAGTTTCAGAATAGAAGCAGCTCCATTTAGAGTACACCTGAAGGGATTTTTTTCCAAAGTAATTAATTTATGAGAGAAAAAGTTAGTTCAGATTAACTAAATTTTAGAATTTTTTCTGGGTTTTTTTTTTGTTTTCTCTTCTTCTTAATTTGTCCAGAAGTCAATGAGTTTTACTGCTTGGATCCTAGGAGAAATGCCATTTTTATAAACAATGTGTTGCCAGAATATATGCCTAATAAAACAATCTGGTTTCATGATATACTTTTAAGACTGCTAGCCTTGTCAGTGATTAATTCAGCCTCTCTGAAGTGGAATGCAAAGCAGAATATCAAGGAAAACAGATAGTAATCAATCAATATTGTAAATCACTACTAAAATCCACAGACAGCACAAATGTAGAGTAACAGAAACACGTTTATATGGAATTCATGTCAAAGCAGTACGGCTCTGGCACCCTGGGGTTCAATTATATCTGCAGTGGTTCTGTATAGGATCAGTCTCTCATCTCTGGGAGGGTGGAGAGAATGGGAGAGGAGAAGGAGAATGTCACCCAGAATTGCAAAGCCTTGGATGAAAAATGTAGGTGTGAGTGTTCTTTCTGGAACTTTAAAGTGAGTTTAATTCAAATGAAACAATCCAATAAATAATACCTTGCAGCTGACTTTGAAATGTTCGCACTGGCGCTACTGAATTCTGCAGCTGCAAACTTTCATTCCCATCATAAATGACACACCACAATTATATTTTTACAGGGTTCTCTATATATGTTGATTTATTTTTTTTAATTTCTCTTTCATTAATAGCCTTTTTCTTCCTTGGCAAGATAAGGTGATCTGAAAAATGCCCACTGGCTTATTCAGCGACCCCGGTTTTTTGGCGTGACAATACCAATAATAAAAACTAATTTCCTCCTCTGATTTCCTCATATATACGAAGCAAAGATTATTCTGCCTGTGCTTGAAAGCTATTGGGAATGCAAAGGCCATCAAATAACTGGTCTAAAACACATGCATATTTTTTCCTCTTCTCTTTAAGAGCTCACTTTTTAATCCATTAACAATCATGAACAGCAAACCAAGTCATGGGTGGTTTAGGCTCCCCTGTCGTTGTATGTCACTGCTGTAATTGATTGCCAGTTAGCTTGTGTTAGCCAGCCAGTTCAGTGAGCCACAAACATTCATCTCTGGGAATAAATGTTTGCAGACTGTCTATGCTAGCATTTACAAATGCATTATCTAACCAGAGTTAATTCCAGCCATCCTTTAACAGAATTAAATCTAGTATAGAGAAGAGCTCTGTTATCAGTTCTCCTTCTACGTCTGCTTCTTGGAATGTTTAGATGTGTTATTTGTTACTGACAGTATTGCATTACAGACTCTCACACTGGGGCTTCCCTGGAGCTGGCCTTGTCTGTCTCTCCTTCTTGCATTTTTTGGCTGCCATGACTGCTTTTTTCTCTGTGATACCTCCTGAGAGCCCTTCCTGAGCCTACCTGTGGGTCAGCTGTCTAGCACAAGTCTCTGTTTTGCCAGTAAGGGTGGTCTGCTCCTCTTCATGTCCACACCTTGATGTACATCAGCACCAGACAGAGGGCTGTGGAATTATGTAATGTATTGTTTCTCTATCTCTAAATGTACCTTTCCAAGCTGAGGGTTGAGGAAGGGCATGCAGACACAGGAAATGGTTCTTTCCCCAGAAAAATTATTAAATGTCCAGCTGACACAGCAGGAAGATCAGGGAGGAAAGACACAAGACGCATCCTGTGGTCCTCATTTTTTGTTGTTGAAGGAAGATAGGGAAATGGGAGAGATAAGGGAAGTAACAGGGCAATGGCAGGAAACCATCAGGAAAAAGTGAAGAAAGAGCGGGTTAAGTCAGGATGGCAGCCAAGTGCATTTTCCAGTGGAACTGAGAAGTGGTGCTCATGCTTTTGGTGCCATCTTCCAAGGCTGTTAAGCACTGAGGGAGGTAAAAACATGCAGTTGTAATATGTAGTAGCAATACTAGGTCATAATAAGTAGTCTTACATGGACCAAGAAGAGGTTTCACCCCCAAGCTCACTGTGAGTATCCCAAAGAAGCTGTGGAGATCTGTGCTTTAAAGCCAAGACATGTTTACCACTGGGCCTCTGTGTGAAAGGAGAGGTTATGAAAAGCAGCACCACACAAGAAAACATCTTTAGGAATGAGCAAAGAGGATTCAGCGATTCGGGGAGAGGTGGTAAGCCAGGCTTGTACCTGTATAAACACACAGTTTGAACATGTTTACGACCCCTTAAAGCAGAATTTGGCTTCTCTTCACTAAAATGCCTGCAGACAGCCCCAGGGCTGCTTAGGTAGGGACATAAATGGTTTGTGATGCTGAGGGTCCCACTGATAAATTGCCAGGAGGCTGAGTCACGCTTAATTTGCATATAAATTGCAACCATTTTTATCAAATATAAATGCACACAATCATAATAGAGCATTTGCTTATTCTTCCTTCTCCTTTGAGAGATGAATACAAATTGTTTGCCTTTAAGTTTAATATTAAATAGCTGCACCATCTCAACATTGCAGAAAATGGAGGAGGAGGAGAAGACGTTGGCAGTGGAACCTCACTTAGGATCTTGTCAAACCAGCTCTGACCAAGCAAAGTTTTAGTGGATATTCACAGGAGCCATTTTATACCTCCAGACAAACCAAAGGTGAACAAATTCAAGCTAAGGGACCTGCCAGGTTAGTTGCACAACTGCCAGGAAGTGCAGACCAGATGCAAAACTTAATTGTACCTGAGATTTATATTGAACTCAAGCCCGATTACTCTGGCAATTAGGGCTCCTGCAGTTCTGGATTGAAAGGTTCAAGCTTTTTTACCCAAGGAAAATTCTGGTAGTGGGGTTGTTGGCTCTGTTAATATCACTGGATTTGTAGTCACAGTTTTAGGTAATGGGATAAACACATTGCTTAAGACACTAAATTATACTCTCCAAGATTCCTAAAAAAAAGTGCCCTGAACTTCTCCTGTCCTTCCTGTGCTTGCTGACCAGGGTTTGCACAGTGTGAGAGTATTAATGTCTGACATTTTTACCACTGTTCAGAACTGATTTCATTCACAATGTAAACACTGTGTCTACTCTTAGCCAGACATTAGAGTCTGTGGGGTTTAGTCATCTTTATGTTTGACAGTGACACAGGTTAAGAATATTGCTATTAGCTTCTAATCATGCGTAGTGATAATAATCCCTGCTTATAAAGTGCACAGGGCTGTGAAGAGCCAGAAGGAAAACCAGCTGGCATGAGGCCAGCAGCAAGAAATCACCATTGGAAGGCCTGAGGGAAGGATGCTGATGAGTAGCACTTGGAGCCTGTGCAAAGAGGTCAGGGTGGAAGGCATTACAACTAGGAGGTAAGGAGAAGAATGCTGCATGCATGAGCCTAGGAGAGAGAAAGTTTTCATTTGTGCACAGGAAACCTGGAATTAGCTGAATGCACACTGGCAGCAACAAAGATTCTCTCTGTGTTGTGGATGAATTTGTACGGCCTCATCTTTGCCTCCTCCCGTTGTCTTGGAGCAGCCAACACTCAAGTTTTCCTTTTTTGCTACTGAGTTTTCTTTCACTCTTTGGAAGAAACTCTTTGTCCCTTTCCCTTTATCTTACACCTAACATTTCCTTCTCCCTTGTGAGGAAACCGCTTTACACATGGTTTCTTTTTCTTCACAGCCAGTGCTGTGAAGATACCGAGGGCTAAATTTGGCTCTGAGGAGTGTGTCCTGGCAAACTCTTCCAAACTGCACTAATAGCTTCCCCAGGTTTGTGGGAAGCCTGTCATTTTTTTTCCACTGGCAACAATCGAAGAAACTACAGACAATTTGCTACTGGTACTGTATGCAGAGGATGAATTCTTGTATGCAGAGCTCTGGAGAGCCCATAATTTACTGAAGTGTCTTTCCCCACTCTCCTCTAGTAAAACAGTGACCAAAAGGAGAAGAAATTTAGGTTCCACAATCCAAGCACAACCTCCCTCACTGTCACCTGCAATCCTAGCAATGTGGTGAAATCAAATGTTCATACAGCCATACAGCTTGGGGTGTAGATGATGCCAAATTAGAGCCCCACGTGCAAATTTCTTTGCCAGCTTCTAAATACCTAAGGGTATTAATGGCATAGAACCAGTCTTCCTTCTTTCCCAGATTACCATATCTGTTGTCACAGCTGGGGATTTGGTAAAAGGGACATGTGTTTTCTGGATAACATAAAATTTAAAATGTCTCTCGGAGGACTTTCTTTGAACCTGCTTTGTAGCCTTTAGCTCATTTCTTGCTTATTGTGCAGCAATTTATATCAAAACTAGTAGTCAAAGATGGGTTGCTGTGATTTACATGCTTCTGGCAGTGCAACAGAGCTTCAATATATAAATGAGAATAAACTCAGGTATTTCAAGCACCTGCCTGAGAATCAGTATTGCAAGAGAGTGTTTCTAGCTGAGGCTTAGTCTCACCAGGGAGAAATAAATGCCATAGGCGAAAGAACACGAGACAAAAACACCAGGAAGGGAGAGAGTTTGCTGCTCTCCTCTTTCCAAAATTGCGGGATTTAATATCCTCTGACCACCACAAAGTTTTGCTTGGTACACATTTACATATTGAATAGTCTTGGCCTTTGGTATCACTGTAAATAGCGTGATTAAATGGTACTCTACACCTCAAGTAATAGTGATCAATACATACAGCAACGGCCAGCAGTCTGACTTTTCATCATTCCAGAGCTGCTCCCTAAGACGTCTAGACATTTATAATTGCAACTTGTTGCTACATAAACAGTAAATTAGTGCTAAGGCTAGGAAAGAAAATGTTATTTACTGCAGAAAGGTCATTCCTTCAGAAGAGGTCTTCTGTCATACATCTGTTCTACGACAATTTCTTACATGCAATTTGTACATTGCTAAATTATGTCAACAGTTGGAGAGCCTATTGAAAAAATTTTAAACCCAGCAGCAAAAACATTAATTATACAAAATGTCTAAATGGAGAATTGAACTGGGAGTACTATCAAGAGAAAAAAATTAATCTTTAACTACAAATAAGTTAAACTATGTGTGTCAAGAAGTCAAATGTACCCAACAGGCAAAAGAAAATCCCAGAGAAGGACTCTTTTGGGCTGGGCTTTATCTTTTTGCCTGGTGTCTGTGCCAAGGCTGACAGTGCATCCTGAGTTGCTTGCTGACACAGGTGAGGAAGAGGATCTTGTATGGACCCCACACATCACTGGCTACAGTGATACTCGCATCCTCAGGCAGAGCTGCTCAGGTTGATGATGCCCTTTACCCACGGCTGTAAAGCCTCCAGTCAAGGACAAGCCCTAAGCCCCATCAGCTCTGTGGTGTGGCAGGAGCCAGCAAGCAGCAAGAGACCTCTGGCAAACCTGCACTCTACCCTCGGGGTGACCTCACTGCCACGCCTTCTCCTCAGCAGACCTTTGGGGACCTCGTGTCTCAAGGTATTTCCGCAGGGAGGCCCTAAGAGTGCTCTGCTGTGGCTAACACCTTTCTTGGGTACCTTTTCTCAGTGAAGGGAGCCCTTTCATCTTGAGGTGGATGGAGCTGCACTCCCCCTTTTAATGCTGATAAAATCTCCAGGCCACTTCCATTTCACCTTTCCACCCTTTGGCACATCAGTAGGAGTTGAGACCTCGCTGAGTTTCTTACCCCAGGGTTAAGATACTGAGTCCAGTGGAATCAATAAATACCAGCTGCTGTGGGCAGCACACATGCTCTTTTCCTTTCTGGGGAATAAGAAATGCTACTCTGTCCTGTCCAAACTAAACAATACCCCAGGCACTAATCTCATTTCTTAATGACACCACTATAACCTCATATTACTTTATCACTTGCGGATTTGACACTGCAACATTTTATATTATTCTTAGCTAAGTCTAGAAAAAAAATAAGCCTTTCTTATTGTCCATTTGTGAAAAATTTCTTAATCCTGAAAGAATAGGAGAACCTCCTTTTATCCATAGTCTATAATGCATAAATATTTTAAGTAGACTGGAAGATAGATATAAATCTTCAGTAAAAAAATTGTTCACTCAAATAACAAATATTTTTAATGGCATAATGGGCATTAACTATAAATAAGCTAGTTTTATTTTTTTTCAAATAATTTTAGAGATGCTAACAATACAAAATAATGACTATTAAATCAATACAAATTTGGTGTACTTAGAATTCTTGTTTTCTTCCTGATACCCATAAGTTTTGGTTGCTATTCTAAAGTTTATATAATCTGATTCTTTCAAGCAAATATTCTCCAAGTGATATAATATTTCAGATGGTGCTTTTTGATAGCCTTGGTTTTTGACTATTTAAGACATTACTAGTAAATAAATAAACATGAAAAATTTAACTTAGTAAATGCTCTAGTGAGAAGACGGCACATTTTCCCTCACAGGCGTGTAATAAGAAACCCTGTTTGACCAGTTAAGCAAGCAGAAATAAAATCTTCACAGCCTGTTGCAAAACTTGCTGCAGTCAATAGAAACAGGCCTATTAACATCAAAGGGGTTTAGGTTATCTCTTTACTGAATAAGTGTTTGTATTATCAGAATGGCCAGGGACAGAGGGAATTAGTTGTTACTGACAGGACAGCAGTTCAGCCATCTCCCTTGTTATTCCTGCAGGATGCATTGCCTTTGGCTGGATGGGTGTTGAGAGGTGCAAGGGCTTCTCAAAGACTCGGGACAGGTAATTTTTGATTTCTTTTCTTTTCCTTCCCGTGAAAATGAAGGAGGGTACTGTCCCATGATATAAGAAGGTCGTGTGTTTTCTTGCCTGCTACTTAGAAAAAGCCTCAAACAGCAGTTTAACTCCAGCAATTTAGATGTACAAAACTCCTTTGGATGGAAGAAAAGATGTTTCTCCACCAGTCACACACTGTATGAGAGAGCAGACCACAGTCACACCATCTAAGTTTCATGTCCAAGTGACAGATCACGGCTCCTCCTGTTGCTCCTGGACAAAGCTGACTTGGGTGTGCTGAGTTGCACAGGCTCCACACGTGACACAGCAAACACGCCTGAAGTCAGAGGATGTGAATGTCCACTTACACGTACATCCACCCATAGCACTGTAAGTTTGTGTCAGCACACCACAGAAAGGTTCTCAAAAGCCCTGCACAGCATAAAAGCACTCATTTCTGAGAATAAAACCCAAACACCTTTTAGCTTTGGAGCAGTTTCTTAGGTAAAATTCCCTAAATTATCTTCTTTGGCTACTCCACTTTTTGTTGCTTCCTAATCCGAAATGTCTGACCATGGCTGTGTGTTGTTTATCAGCTCACAGACCTGTGCTCCTCTTCAGCCACAGGTACATACAGAGTAGTTTTGTCTTTGCCCAGCTTCTGTTACCACCAAAATCAACAAATTTGCTTTGACTTATTGTAGAAAGAGCCTATTGACTTTCCAAGAAAGGTACTCTTCACTCTGTGCTTGAGTCAGTGCATTAAGCTGTAAAACTGAAAAAAAAGAAGTGAACTGTGTTTCGCTTGAAAAAGAAAACTGAAAGACCTTTTTCAAAAAAGCAGAGGAAAGGTCCCTTAATGGACTTGGACTGCATTAAAGCTGCTATAAAATACCATACAGCTTATTATATTATTCCTGCCTTTTTTATTGGATAAGCAAAAAAATACCCCAAACAAAAAGCCCCTAAAGCTCTTAAAATCTATTTTAATACCACCTGAGTTAACATTTAAGCAGTTTTTTTGGTTTTTATCTGTTTTTCTTCCTTTCTTTTAAATTTATTTTTGTATTACTATGTTATATGTTAGGAGCAACAGTTTCCATACAAGATGGTGGCCACATAGCTTATTGATTTTGCAGTCAGTTATGCCATGACACATCAAAGAAGCAAAAATATTACAAATCAGTTCAGTGCCATTGATATTAGAAGCAGCAGAGATTTTAAATGCATGAGTCAGCATTACACTAGCTGAAAGATCACACCTTGGATACATCAGGTACCACTGCAGGAAAAGAGCCAGTAAGTAATCAGGTGATGATGGCTTGGGGTGGCCACCTAAAAACAGAGGCCAGACAAAAATAGGAGAATAAAAGTATTTATTTGGAGGGCCTTCAAAGGTACATCCTGGGCAGTCAAAAACGCTACGCCCAAGATGGACCCTGGGTCATGGTTTCTTCACACTTTTATAAGCTTGGTCCATTTGCATATCAGGGTTAGTTCTCCTGTTATAACTTGAGTTAATGGTGTAATTACCCCAAGTTTGTCTTTCCTCTTCAGAGGTTTTTAGTTTACACATTTTGGAACCTGGGACAACAAGATGTCCTTGAAAAGCGAACCTAGAGAGGCTTTTTATATCTAACCAGCATGAGAGAACAGTAGTTAACAGGCCACACAAAACTTCAGAGTTACACACTAGGCAGTACAGGATTTGAAAAATATAAAATTTAAAACCTAAGGCATCAGTGACAGGTTTTGGGGTGTTTTTAAGAGTGACATGGCAGGAGCTGGTGACCAGATGAACATGTGTGTCTGGGAGAGGTCATCGGCGCTGTGAGGACAACACACACAAACACTCACACACACTCATGCCCAGCACAAAGTAAAGCGTCAGGGTTCCCTTCTCCTCCAAGCCAGGCTGATCCAGTAGGTACATTTGGGGGGATGATTACGTGGATTGTCTCTCAATGCCCCATTCAACTTTTAATAGCAGATATAAAAATTTTATCTGATTTTCTACTTTACTCTTTTGAAATATTAACCATTGATAAATTATTAAACTAAATATAAAGTGGTACAAATGTACGTAGATTTCATAAAGAGGTCTGCTCAGGCAGGCTACATAATGGGACTGGTTCTGCCACCCAAACAGGTCAGAAACCAGCTCCTCTTCTCTTTTTTTTTTTGGCGTATCTGTTAGCCCAGGTATTTCCAAGGTAGTTGCATGTTAAACTGTCCATTTTTCTCAAAAAGTTAATATTAAGGGACCCCAAGAAGCCTATTCATGCACCCTAGAGCAGTTTCAGAATATTTTTCCTTTGAACCAGCCAGTATTCAGCTAAGCTGTTCTTAAGAGACCCCAGCAGTAAAGACTATGGAACCTCCCCTACTTGTTGCTACTCTAATAATTTTTTGTCCCTTGATGTCTAACTGAACTAGAACCCTAATGGCCTTGTCAGCCTGACACTTTTTGCTTTATGCACATATATAAAAAAAAAAAAAATCCAAATGAAATACCGTAGCTATTTTTGTGCCTTCATCTTCACTCTCTTTTTCTTCTGACTACACAAATCAGGTTTTGTCCCCATAGCTCATACCCTTAAAAGCTTTGGTCATTCTCTGTCCACTTTCCTGGGATCCCTTTAAATGGTATTTGTGGAGGGAGCTGAAACCACATTACCACAGCAATGTGGCTCTTATGGTGAGCTGCCTCCCACAGTGGGTCCAGTCACCCTGGAGAATGAAATCCCACTTGGGAGCCCGGCCACGAGACACGAGGAGGAACATGATGGGTGTGAACTGCAACTCCCAAGCACCGTCCTGCAAAGCAAAATGTTAACATTTCATTATTTGGGAGGCTTGCTTCACTGGTCCCTGAAAAGCCAAGAATTCTACCATAAAGGGGAGGGAAAATCCTATTTTATAGTCATCACAATTGTAAAAAATCAGGAAAAGGCAGAAAAAGTGGATATTGTGCCAGCTCTTAGCGAGAATTGTGTGCACCAGGGAGCAAAACTTGCAGCTCACTCAGACACTGTATTATGGACTTCAAAGAGACACTGTGTAAGTCATTTGAGAAAGAGCCTGAATGACACAGTGGGTATTGTTTGTCCTTACCTAATTCCAGTAGCTTTAGCACTATAAAGAAAAATGTAAAATCTGGCCCTAAGTATTTGGAACCTGGTGAATTACCCTGGATATTAGCTGCATTGAGTTACCATGAAAATATAAGCCTTAACAAAAGTAATTAGCACTCATACCTTGTTTTTCATCGGCAATGCACTTTGCGGATAAGGGAATAACAGTGGTGCTAAAGCCATGCACGTTGTGCTTTATCACACTAGTGTATTATAGCCCTTCAGGTTAAAGGGTTCAGAATAATGAAAGAAAATCCAGGTGCAATTTCCTGCTGCTGTTTTGCTGTAATATCAAATCCTTGCTGCATTAACTCTTTCCTCCACTTGCTACATTCCCTAGGCATTTGCAGTTTTAAGTTGCCATGAGATCATTTGCAGTACCAATGCAATTTTTTGCTTGTTTTGAGAATTACAGGAAGGGTCGAGTATGAAAAAAGTGGGACTATAGATCAAGAAACTTGTAGCAGGAACCTATCTAGATTTCTTTTCCCATTTTAAAATGGCTTTTTTTTGCTTTGAAGCCCATAGGCAGAAGGATCACAGCATGTTCATGGGGACATGTTGCACCTCTATCTTTTGCATAGATTTTTATTTCTACCTTTCCCTACAATGAAAAGTAAGATGCAGAGCTGCTGCCTTTCCCCACAACTCGCCATAAATCATCCTCTTTTCTGTGGCAGGACATTTAGTTAGAAACTTGGATATACTGACAAAAATGTTCATATGTAACTGATTTTCTGGCTAATTAAACCAAGATACAACCAGGCTGTGAAGTGGCTGATGAGAAACCAAAGCCAAATCAGAGTTACCTGAGTACAGCCTTTGGAAATACAACTTACCTTTTCTGCTGTGCAACACTGCAAAATTACTTCTTGAGCCAGTACTCATCTTTACTGCTTCAGCTCAGCTGAACTCCCTAAGAGAAAAACAAAAAATCCGAGGTTGCTCAGAGCTCAAGATTTTCCCTGAGGAGGATATCAGATAATAAAGGCATCAGCCAAAATAATCTAGGACCTTTTACCATCGAAAAAATTATTTCATTGATCACCATATAATGTATCACATTTTCTGACACATGTAAAATTAAATGAAAGCAAGTTATCTTTAATGTTCTCTCAACTTAAAAATAAACATTTCATGAATGTTCTATATATATGCACCATATATATATTCATGCGTTTTTTCTCAGGAAGCAAGACAGTTTTAACTATTTACATCAAAGAAGGAATTTTCTTATTCATGCATGGGTATCCTGGGAGGCTTTTTCCCTAAGTTAATAATGTCAGTGTATTAGGATAGAATGGACATTCATTGGGTAAGAAAATCATCAGTCTCCAGAAAATCCTCTGAGAAGTATTTTACTAAACACCGAATTCTTGAAAGGAATATAAGCCCACAAACCCACATGCCTCAGGCTTTAATGCAGCCTCTAACTACCAGAGGTTAAAGCAGATTTTGTGGGCAACCTTCTCCATAATTAAATACTGTGGGGTTTCTTGTGCTGTGTTTGTAGGTTGTATCAGCCATTGCTAGAGACAGAATTTATGAACAGACTGGAATTACGTTCTGCTCTAGCAGTACTAATTTTTACAGTAGAAAGTAGAGGTACGCTTTAATTGAGATGTCAAAATTAATTTTAATATGCTTAAAATAATCATGGTGGTTTAGTAACTCTCTTAATATTTTGTGTTAGGTTTGCCTGCTAAGGTGGAATACTTGAGGTAATCCAGCTGACTTCTGTAACAGGACAGAATGTAGACTCAGTTCTGTCTCAGTATTAGCATTCAAAATACACCAGTTCTCATATTCATAGGAGTATGGAGAGTGCACCATACAGGGGTGTACATTAGGTAGAAAGTCACATGTACGTAGTTTTTTCTCACTGCATTATATCCCTGGTCTGACATCCCTGGATATGCTTTTTTCCATCACCATGACATGCTATGTTAAAGTAATGCATTGTAAATGAAGCAAGTGTTGCCATAAGGAAATCTTTCATAAAATCATGTCAATGGAAAGTAACACATCCCATTCAGACCAATCTCCCTGATGGAAAAGGGTGTTTTGAATAAGCAGAGATTGTCTAGCTCCATGGATAATTTATCAGTGCCACCAGATGATCTCTAGAAAAGGCTTGAAAATAACAAAAGACAACTAATCCATTTTTTGGGAAAAAAAAAAAAAGATTGAAGATGTTTCAAAAGCTCATTGGTGCTTCTCGCATTAAAAAGCTTACCCTGGTGCATTCCATCGATGGCTTTAGACTACTCATCATATCATTTGCATGAAGAGGCTTACAGCTCTCCCCAGACAGAGAGCGGATTACAAATGTTCCTAAGTCAATAGCCTTCACATTTTAAAGCATTTGCTTATTAAAGGATACTTTAAAAAGTTCCGAATCCAAACCTTGCTATTCATGTTTGACAAGAAAACCTTGGCAGTTCCCTAATTCTCAGTATAAAAATAATGCTTTACATTTCTTCAACAGTTCCTCTCCTAGGAATTCCAGGTGCTTTGGATAATTAACATAACTCCAATATGTATCCCTAGAAACATGCCTCTGCAGTACAGAACTCTTTACACCACGTTCCCTCAAGAAGAGGTCACAAAGCTGGCATCCAAAGGCAATCAATTCAGAGCTTGGATCCCTACTCATATTAAGGGTTTTTTTGATAGATTACTGATGGATTTGATAGATTGTTTGGTATTGTTAGGGCTGAAGGACCTTCCATGGGCACACTGGCTGACCTTCACAACAGTGAAGGATTGTGCCCAGTGAATTTTTAAGCTCTTAATCCCATGGATATGGCCCCAAGATTCAGCCTTTCTGCATTCATTTGTATGCAGATGTTTCTCTGTCTTTGCTCAGATCTCAGAGGAGGAAAAGGCAATGTGATCTTACTGTCTACACACCCCACAATTTGTCCTTGCAACCCACAACTCTCAATCTAGGAAGAATTCGAAGCAATTTTGACATAGCAAAAGAGACCTCACAGATGGTCCAATGAATTTTATGGGAAAAAAATTTACAGGTCTCAGCACTCAATCTATTACTGTGGTAGAGCTCTAGGGATATAAGACACAAATCCACAACTGACTCTCTTCATTAGCCAGGATGCTCGTGGACCAGGCTATTATACTGGGACAGATAAAGCAATTCAAATTCAACAGAGACAGGGAGAAATATGTAGGACTAATAGTACAATAACATTGAAGTGACTGTACCTTTATCTTAACTCTCACTAGAGGCTGTAGCACAAGGATTATTCAGTATCAAGAAAAATAAAAGTATTTCACAAATATAATACGAATTCAAGGTGCAAATAGACTGTTGCACAGTCAGAGGCAACACTTAGTTTTATTGACTTGCAAGCTGCAGCTGTGACCAGAATTTCACCCTCTTGTCTTATAGCGACAAGACAGGCTGGTTTGGAAAACAGAAAAAAAATACTGAAAAAAAACCATTGGGCCCAATACAAATAGAAAATATTAGATAAAAAGAACCAGACAACCTGGTGGGATAGAGGAGAAGTTTCATCTGTTTTATGGGTGATAACTTTTCCTTTATTGACTCTGGCCTAACTGAAACATGCTGGTTTTGTGGGCTTACTACACTGAATAATAAGAGGAAGAGAAAATAATGACATTCTGGTAAGAAGCCTCTGTGCATGAGATTTACAGTTGTATTTTGATCATATACATGGCTTAAAAGATCATAACATTAGTTCTTAGAATCCTTATTTTTTCCCAAAAGAACACATTGGTGGGTTGATTTTTCTGCAGATTCCTTCCTAAATATCAAAATCTAGAGGGAAAAAAAATGGAAGTGCCAAATTATGCCTTTCCTGTATCTGTGGAAGAGCTAAATGTAGTTTCAAGCTCTCCTACAGACCACCACCAGAATATTTTTAGCTGTACATTGTTTCACTTGCAGGGAACATGCCTTTCTACCTCAAAAGTAAATCAATACCATTTTATAAATTGTATCAGTGTAAAAGCTGGGTAGTATACTGCCCTTTCTGGATGGATATGAGATCTATTACTACAGGTACGCTAATACAGACATACATGATTCTACTCTTATGGTGCTATGCCTTATTTATACTAGAATTTAAAAAGCAACTTCATGTTTTATGCTGTAAAAAGATTATCTAATATTATTTAATACTTGTGCTTCAGATTTTCCCTCTTTTCTCCCACTCGGAGGGAAGAAGAGTTTAATATTCTTCCACCCACTGCATGTCTTACTTGTCTAAATATATAATTTCTCTAGGTCAGAGTCTTTTACTTAAAGTGAATGTGTGTATCCACATATCCTCTGTGCTGAGCAACCTGGGCACAGTGATAACTGCTCAGGAAAGGCTGGTGAAGGGATGTACTGGCCTCCACCCGACTGAACATCTTTAGAGAAGTTTGGAAGTAAACTCAAAAGATGTGCTCTGGATGAGTCACCGGTCATGAGTTCAAGGTAACATCTACTGAGTGAAATCTGAATGTCTGATAAACACCCAAAGAAACAGTAGATAACTCCAATGGAAACTAGTGTATTATTTGGATCTAATTTAATTAGGGCTGCTTAGCAACATTATGATAATAGAAAAATTAATACTAGGAAAAACCTTAACCATAGGCTAGCTGTATCTGGGCAGACATAGGTGCAAAGAGATGTGGATAAAGATGTAGTTTAGAGGTACAGGATGGATATAGAGATAGAATGGGGGGCACTTTTCCAAGTATTGGAAGCCCAAATGCTGGGATAAAGTTCTGAGTCTCAGAGTCTCCATCTCTGGCACAGGGAGCCATCACACTGAAGTCCAGCAGGGCAGCCTCCGGGTGTTGATTGAGTCAATTCAAGCTGCTTCAAGAAATGTCACCTAAAGCTCGTTGGCTGCTGTTCTACCTTAACTTCCTAATGCTGGCATAAGTGACTTATAGCACTTGCACAGCTGAGGATATGAAAGGGGGACTGGCTCAGTGACAGAGTTTGTCTGCTTGGGGGATTGTTAATTATTATCCTCTTAACTGAGTCACCCTCATGTGGAGCTTATCAGTCCAGGTAAGCAGACAGGCTGTTGAGAGAAGAAGTTCCGTGTCTCATTTTGTCCTTCATTTAGCAGTTTCTTCTTAAAAACCTAGGCCTAATGTTTATGGTATTTATCCTGTTCAGTAGTTGATTGCACACCACCTAATCTCTTGATGTTGGTCTAATCCATCCATGCCATGGATTTTTGTTACTGTTGCCAGTACTTAACTGTCTTTATTTATCACAGTCACTCTCATTACTTTTCTGAGAAAGACATATCAATCAAGTAACCATTCTGATTTGCTACATCCCAGGGTAACAAGAAATGCTTTGTTCTGACTGTATATTTTTAAGCTATTTTGAGCACTCCCACAAATTAAAGGCAGAGGAGATGGTTCTCTGTGTCATGGGGGAGCAGCATGAGCTGTTCACAGCATTAGGATGGGCTTTCAGTGGTGGCAGGCAACGTCTACCTACCCTGAACATTTCTCTCAGGGCTTTTCTCAGCCACCCAGGCTCTGCTCCCCACAGGGGTGGAGAGGAGGTTGGCCAGACACACACGGTTCAGGATTCACTCTAATGCCCCAACAGGCCTGAAGGAACCACCTTGTCAGAGGCACTAGAACACCAGGACTCTCCACCCGAGAGAGGGGCTGTGCTGTCCTTAGTCGTTCTCAGCCAGTTCCCAGCTGGTCCTCCGCTCATGCTGGTGTTTCCAAGTTTGTCCTTAAGTTTTCCCTGCACCGGGGAAAGGCAGCAAGGAACACACTGATGAATCACTAGAGTCCCTGTGCCGATTCACCCACCCTGGTCTTGCAATCCAAACCCCGGGTCAGTGTTGAGGGGCTGGGAAGGGCAGGAGGGGTGGGAAGAGGGTGGAGGAGGGGATGCTTGGGTGAGATTTCTTATCTTGGGCAGGAATTCTGTCCCTGACAGGGGCATCAAGTTTGAGATTTAGGCCTGATCCAGGAGCTCTTCTACAAAGTCTCACTTTATGAATAAAGGAAACAAATGTGTAAACTCTACTAGAAAAATTACACTCATCAAAACATTCATAAAGCTGTGCATATTTGCACACAAATCTAAAGACTTATAAAATTACAGCCTAAACCATTTTCCAAAGAAGTTCTCTTTAACTGGCACAAGGTGTTGAATTATGCAGAACAGATCTCAACAGAGATTTTTTTTAATATAAAGTTAATTACTTTATCTTGGTGTGCATGAGGAAGCACAATACTTTTTGTAGTGACTCTTTGTATCAGAGACAGCTAGTATCCATGTTAGTCTGTTCATGTAATAAAAATCAAATTGCATCAATTCCTTAACAAAGCTCAGCAGAGGCTTCTCTTAATAGAATCCTTATTAGAGAATCAGATACAGCTATCTCCAAAGAAAGGATTTTTAAAAGGTACTGGGATTTCTCTGTAGTTTATTAGATAAAGCAACACTGGAATTAGCTGCTGGGAGATGTCAGGTTGGAATAAGAACTGCTGGGTGGAAGCAGAGGCAATTAGGATACCCTCTACTGTTGACATGATTCGATAGAAATTTTTTATTTCATGAGCTAAGCTGGAGAGGTGAGAGGGGCAGAAGTGCTGCCAGTCGACATTTTGACTCTTCCATTTCTATCTGAAGAGAGCTCCTCCCTCACACCCATTTCACTCCCAGGCAAGACAAAGTTGCAAACCAAAACCCATTCAACTCTGCAACCATTCTTGAAGCCCCAGCACAGGAAACACAGGGAAACTGGGAATTCTGGGTGTTCTGCTTGATGGGATTTGGCTTAACCTCCTCCCTGTGCCCCAAAACCACAAACAATTTAACAGGCCAAATCTGAGCTTGAGAATTTGTAAGCAAGCAAATGAATTTTGCATGCCTTTGTTTTTGTGGAGAACAGTTCTCACAGTCCCATCCCTAGCCTAAAATTGTGTTCAGTTTGAGCCCTGAAGCATGAGGATTGATCGCCCTTGTTGTCTGCTCCCAGCCAGTGCAAGTGCCTTATCTTAGTGGAGCACACCCCATTGCCGTCGGGCTCCTCTGGAGAACAATTAGCAGCAGCAATAATGACAGCAGGGCGCTGGCAGGGGGCCACACTCAGCCTGTGGAGGAACAGGCCCGTGTACATCTCAGAGCTGCTCCCCATGGCTCCCCAAGCCATGGCTGGGGACGCTGCTGGCAGGAGGTGGGCATTTAGAGGCAGCTGTCACAGCTGCCCAGCTAACAGCCACTGCAAACCCTTGCTGGGAACTCCAGTACTTCAGGGATTAAGGTTTTGAAAATTCCAGTTTGTGACATTATAAATTACTGGTGCCAGACCCCTCAGTCACCACTGCTTATGGTATTCTTAGCCACTGCCTTTAATTTGTTGGTCCATAATGGCCATGCAGAGTTCAGTGTACACTCCAAGCTTGTGTTCAACCTGATGCTGATAGTAAAATGCCAGGCAGCACCATGGCACCCAGGGTTATCTTCCTTTCCGCAGCATTCTCTTGCTCCAGCACTCCAGACTTCCTGAAGTGGGGAAAGCGAAATTGCTTCTAAAACACATCCTGCCTCTTCAGAGTTATATTTGCTCTCCTGGCATGCTGCTATATAAAAGGTTTTACAGACCAGGATTTCAAAATGAAACTTGTTTTCCCCTTTCCTCTCTGGCTGTGGTGCTTTAGAGGTACATGGACAACACCTGCAATACAGAGGAGGTTAAAGATTCAACAAGAAAACTCTGTGAGGGTTCCAGGATTTGGAGAGGGAAGAGACAGCCAAAGGAAACGAGTAGAAACAAAGGCACTGCTTGCCAAAGCTGAGGGTGTTTTGAAACTGCTGTGGAGCTCAATCAGAGGGAGAAATGGCAGAAAGTTACGCATTCCCATCTCCCCCTCCTCTTTGTCTTCATTCTCCACCTAGACAAAGACTGTTTCTCTGCTTGGGGATCTACCAACACTGAGGCAGCAGCAGCTACTGGTACCTGACTGTCACAGCATCAGGGATGTGCCGAGGCTGACATTGAACCCGCATCAACTGCCAAACTCCAAAAAAGCAGGCAAGATGCAGTTCAGCAGCACTTTCTGTATTCATCCCCTCTGACATGAGCTGTCTAACTGAGCTGTCACCCTCATGCCCTGCTATGATCAGCAGCACAGATGGGGCCTTCCACAGAGCCATGATGTCTTGTACAGGCTGAGTCACACTCCAAAGGATCCTAATTTCTGAAACTGTCCTGGATGAAACTGTCTGGGAGTATAGGAGAAACCTCCAGTGACTCTGTCCCTCTCTCAGACTCTGAACAAAAAAATCTGCAGCAGGGGGTGAAAAGATACAGGTTTAACCACCTACCTTAACCATAAACCATCTGCTTAAATATGTGCTCTGACAAGCTGAACGTGCTGCTTTTTAAGTAAAAAGCTACCTGTAATAATTTTAACAAGTACTAGCTGTTAAATAGGACCACTATTAAGCATGCTTTAAAATGCCCAGAAGACAGCAGCTACATGACTTTTGGACAGTTCCAGCTTCAACACCTTCTCAGTTTGCACTGCTGGGACAAGGGCATCTGGTCCTGCCCTCTGAATTTTTGTTTCCCACCTACCTCAGACAAGTGCCAGGAAAAAGTGTAAAGTGCTTGTCTCCAGCTTGCAGGGGCACTTGAAGACAAGAGACAAGTTTAAGTTTGGCATCCCTTGGGGCGAACTTTTCCTGGCAGCCAAAGCAATGATATTGAGCACCATCATTCTCTGCTGTACACATCTTTGCCTGACCTTATCCTGGATGCATCCCCTTTGACTTACTTCTTTAAAGAGCCTAATAGATTTTCTTTAGCTTGAGGCAGAGCAAACCTCTGCTGGATTGAAATAATGTAGAAGTATTAGAAAAGATTGGTGCTGGGAATTTCTTTCCCCTCTTCCCCTTGCTGCACGATAGGAAGAAAATGTATGACCTAAATCTGCCAAGCACCTTCAAAGGGAAGGATGAAACACATGTGGAAAAGCATTAGAAGGCCACCCAGCTCCCTTTAATTATAATGAGAGTGCCACCATTGCTAAATGAATAGAAAATAAACGGAATAAGTATTAAATGATTATGGTTTCCCTCACATATTTCTTTTCATCTATTCAGCAGCAGATAGTTTTACAACATAAATAAATCTTTTCAGATGTAAACAAGTCTGCAGCACACAGCGCTGGGGCTGGCGATGGGTGTGTGGCAAACCGCGATCTCCAGCACCCCCTGCAGCACCCGGGCCAAAGGACGGGCTGGAGCCGGCATCCCGGCAGGGGCTCACTTCCCGCTCGGGGGGTGGAACCGTTCCGAGATTTAAACCGCTCACATGCACTTCCATGCAGGGTTTAATACTACCAGTTTCTCCCCGTTTCTTGGTCTCAGCTCTGCACAGAAGGAAAACTTGTTTTGAAATCACTAAGATTTGTGGAATGGGAAATGCGCTTTCTGTGGGAGCTGGTGTTCCCAGGGGGACCATTCTGCTCCCAGCGTGAACGGCCTGGAGAAGGGGCCATAACTCTGCAGGGAGAGAGGGAAAGTTTACAAATCCCTAAGATTTTGGAAGAAAAAAATCTGTGTTTTTTAAGGAACCTGAAGCTCTTCCCGAGGCTGGATGCAGACTGCCACATTGTTTTCCACTGGTCTGCCTTCTCCCTGCACTAGAGACACATTCCGGCCCCCAGCCCTGACTGGCTCTATAGGGTGGGCCAAAAAAAATATAGTTACACTCCTAAGATCTTGAATTTCTCAATTTAATCACTGACAGGTTGACTAAAGGTCTTTCTATTTCATCTCCAGAGATCCGCTTACTTACCTATTGAAATGCAGTAAAAACATAAGACAGGGATCATATCCCTTTAAATTCACTAAAATGTGTTAGAAGCTGAGTTCCCACACTCAGCCACACAGCACCAGGTACCCTCTGCAGGGAAACATCAGCGTGGGGACTGCCCCAGCTGCAAAATCTATAACCCAGGAAGGTACAGAGCTGCACTGCTTCCTACCACCAGGGCTCTGTCTCATCCTGTTGCCCATCAGAGATACTCCCCAGCTTGGTTTGTCCCTTTCTAGAAGGACCACCTGATTGCAGAGCTGTTGGCTGCCAGTGAGCCCCTTTATTTTGCTGAAGTGCAGACATGAACTTTGACATACTTGCCTCAGAATCAGGATAGTCTGAGCTTGTTTTTCACAATTCACAAGTTGTTCCTTTCTTTGCCAGACAGCTTCCCAGGAAGGTTTTGAGCAGACCTAATTTGATGCATTCCCACAGGCCTCCCTGGTGGCAATTATGCAACAGACCCCTCTCATGTGGGGCATTTCACACCACTCAAACACGCATATGGGAAGAGATCTGTTAATATTGTGTTTATATCATATTTATATCCCTCTTTGCATCCTTGTGCTGCTGAGTGCTGCATGCCCCTCTCCAACTGCCTGAAGTCTCCAGCCTTTCCCTCCTGCCCCTTCTGTTGAGCACCTAGTGTGACTTTTCTCCTCTGCCCTGTCCTCTTGTCAAGTTACCCTCCTGCAGAGCAGCTGCTGTTAGAGCAAATGTAAAATGGTTCAGTAACACTCACTGATATTAACATTGACACCAGCACAGAGAGGAAATAAATTCTTTTCTGGAGGAGAAGCACAAATTACTTAATGCAGCAGATCAGAGCAGCATCCGTAACAATGCTGGAAGAGAGCTGGTTTAATATCTCCTTGAATATAACACACAAAAAAGCAGTCACCTGCCCACCAGCAGGCCAGGGTACAGCCTGTCCCAGCACACCACGTACAACCTGTGGTGATTCTTCCCCAGCCTTGCAGGACTCTGGTCATTAATCTAGAATCTGTTTGTCAGTCCACAAAAAGCTGCTTCCAAGGGCCTTTTCCATGACAATTACAGATGGTACTAGCAGCACTGGAGAGGTGGCTGAGGCATGCTGAGATGGAGGGGCTGCTTGCTGGTGTTTAATCAGGCACGGGTCACAGGTCATAAAGTGAGGTGACAAGCAGCACCCACGCATGATCAATCCCCTCCATTTATACTTTGGCACAAGCCATTCAAGAGTCTGTCTGGTCAGTGGGAGGAGCAGAGGGGGTTACAGTGGGTAGGGAAGCTGGATGGAATACTGGGAGTGACCTGAAAAGGTTTCAGCTTCCTCCTCAGTCAAGGAAGAGGAGCATCTCATGGCTATGTGTCTTGCTCAGCAGCCAGATCACACCTGTGCTCTGTACCACAAGGCCTTCAGCTCCAAAACCTGCTTTGCCAACAGTTCTGGCTCCAGCCCAGACAAAAACGGGGATGCAGGGATGGAGCTGTTGCATGGAGTTCAAGGAGTCTGAAACACTTCTGCCTGCAGGAGTGTCCCATCCTCTGCTGCTCCAGCACAACTCCTACCCAGAGAAATGGATTTACTCTGCCCTGAGTGACTTCTCCAAGGCAGGAGTGTGGCTGATGATTTATGGTGGCCTTGTGCTGGAGAGGAATCTCATCTCGTCCCCATGTTATGTGCCAGGTTTTCTGTGTGTACCAGCCCTGGTAAGAGATTTTCACCTGCCTTTGAAATCTCAGGTACAAGAGGGATTTGACAGGGATGGGATGACCTAGTATGCAAATGATTACGTTCCTGACCTGGAAACTCCTCTTGTTTCTCCTTTGTTCTGCATTTGGGAGGAAATCAACGAAAGCATTTCAGCAAAGTCAGTACCAGCTGCCCTGGTGGGAAATACCTTCAAAGGGTCCCTTTTGCTGTGCTACAAGGCTGAACACAGCTCAAGAAATAAGGAAACTTGGCCGAATTTGGGAACTGCATCCACTGACACCACCAGTAATTGGCCCATTGTCCCTTTGAGGAGTTCTAATGGAAATCTTGGCCGGTGGTGGGAGTGTTGATGTGTTAATCACCAGAGCACACACTCGCCTCGATTGTTGGCCGGCTCTGTGGACAATTTCTGCTCGGGTTATAGATCGGTGCATCACGTGCAATGTAGAGTAGTATATCCAGGCAGAAAGAAAATAACGAATTCAACACAAAAGAGAAAGAAACTAAACTGTTTAGATAACCTTGGGCTTTTTCTGCTAAGAAAATCAATATGGTTAGAAGGTGGGAAACTACCCACATTGCCAGCAGAGTAAGGCTGCAGAGCCACAGAGAAACCAATATGAATGACCAAAACAGTTTAGTTCCCACTTTTTTTTTTTGCTTATATTACCTTTTTTTAACAATTCTAAGTGTTTCACTGTAGTTTGCACCTACCTCTTAAGGTACCTTTGCCTGTAATGTTTAATATTATTTGTATCCAAAATGTTGGTTCACAGTCTGCTGTGTCTAAACTGCTACAGCCCTATGAGTTCCCTAATCTTTCGATGAGATCTGTTATTAGAGCACAGAAAATCTGGCATAGAAAAGACGGTGTCAACTTGCAGTTTCCCAGTGTGGGTAGTTTATTCTCTGTATTCCATTCACACATTTCATGTCCTCACCCCGACAGCCAACATGGGTGCTAATTAGCAGCTACACTCCTCCTGGCAGGTTGTGTGGGCACCCTTCAAGTAGCACTTGACATCAATTTAATTCACATCACGGATTAACTACTTTGTTATTTGAATTGCAAAAACACCATCAGGTCCCAGGTAGGGCTGGGACCCTAGAAGAGGGAGAAGGACTCCCAGCAGTATAGAAAATGTAATTAGGTGTGAGGGCATTAACAGGCCTCAAAGGACCCTAACCAGTCTCAGTTGGGACCCCCATCCACACTCTTCCCCTGGGTCTGAGGATTCCATTTAAGCAAATGCCAGGGGGTTCAACCCTTCTCCAAACTATGCTGTGGATGTATCTCTTCACCTGATCCAGAAGCTCTTTTCAGACATGGCCCAGGGCTGTAGAGAGCTTGTTTCCAGCCCTGTCTCATGGATCGTGCCTGGACCAAGGCTGAAGCCTTGTCTTTGTCTTCCTTTGCTTGTGTGTACATTCCTTGCATGGACTCTGGACTTGATGTGTTGCCTTTCTTTATCTGGGACTGTTGATAGACCCTGTTACCTCCAATGCTGTGGTCTTCCTCAGCTCCCACCTTGCCTTCTGTTCTTGCTGCTCCCTTATAACAAGACAGAGAGAAGTGGGGAGGAAGGAATGACTACAGCAGCACAGAGAACACTAGAGGAGCTGCCACTAAAGAGTGAGGGGGCAAGGAAGAAAACCTACCCTTGTGTGCCTGCAGTGAGGAAGAAATGTGTTTGGTAGTCTTCATCCCACAGGATGGACAGAAGGAAACTGGGGGACTACTTGTGTCTTCCTTATCCCTCAGGTAAGCATTCAAGGAGGAGAAAGGGTGTCCACACCACCTCTTACTCCAGCACTCAGTGGACGCAGGCGGGGCAGGTAGCCAAGGACAGCAGTGGGTTGTGCTTGCTGTGGATCAATCTTTGATTCTTGTCTAAAGATTCAGGGGAATTCCAGGCAGGAGTTCTGAAACACCTGGGCTGGGGGCCCATCTCTGGGTGTACCCAGAGCCACCTCTGCAGTGGGAATGCTAACAGTGGTTTAGCTGATTTCATCTCTCCCTCTGCCCAGCCTGAGAGAATAAGTACGTGCTCCTGGTTTCCTTAGTCATTCCTACCTGATGTAATGCTGCACCACGTTCTCTTTAGCAGTACAGGTATGCCCTTAAGTTTGCAATGACATACAGAAAGAATTCTGATCAATGGAGGAAGAAAAACACCAGAGCAAAGAGCTCTTCTTAAGCAAATAACGAAATACTCTAATCTTTGGAAGAAGTTTGTTCCTTGGGTGTTTGAAAGCTTATGCTGCAGAGAGGAGATGCCACGTGCTTGGGAAGAGACTAAAGACAGAAGTACCCAGTAAAATAAGTATCTACAGACACTGAAGAGTCAGGAAACAGTGAGATCTCCTCCCTTTCCATACTTTTATGCCAAATGGCTACCAGTGCTTATCAGCCTTGCAGAGTATCAGGGAGTGTAGCAGACTGTGTGTTCCACAGACTGAGTGTAGCAGACATAAGGAGAGCCAGCTGGGCTGCCCCAGAAGGCAGTGCCTCTCTTCAGTGCTGCTGAGCCATCTTCCTCCCCAGCACGAATAGCAGGTTGGTGAAAGCCAAGCTGGAGCCCCCCAGAGAAGGGAGTTCAAATCCCTTGTGGGGGTTTCTTAAGCTCATCTTGCTGTGCTGCCGGCCCGGAGCCTGCATGGAGCCGTGTCAGCCCAGGTGGAATACTGTGTGAAACAGATCTTCATGCTGTGGGGAGGAAGACTTTAGGAGATTTTTACTGAGCGAGAAATCTTAGATTTCCCCACAGGGACCAGAGATGTGCATACTGAGGTGCTGGATGATGATATAATCTATAAAACTCTCATGCAAAGAGGTGTTTCTCTGTAAAGAATGAAGTGATGCTAAACAGTGGGAGATTAATCACTCCTCCTCCCCTTTCCTCCCACTTACCTAGTGGATCATTAGGTCTCAGGAAGGTTTTAATTCTGCGTGTACATGGAAAAATTGACAAGAGTTTCACCTGACTGGTGACTAGATCATGTTAAGATCTGTATCACAATCAACACTCATTAGTCCAAAACAGCAAAGAAACAACACATCCTACTGGGAGAGGAGGTATTTATCAAGTTAGGAGGCTTTTATGGAGGATTATCTTGACAGCTGTACATACAGCTCTTCCGTCCTTCCACAAGAGCTTCCACCTGCATAAGCAGGAGACAGGGAAAACTGGTGTCCCTTGGCATCCCTCTCACTTAAGTGATCACAGCTTTATGTCCCAGACTGCTTCCTCCAAGGAGGCTTTCCATCACAGGAGCTTTGGGGTGAGAATTTCAAAATGAGTGAATCAAAACTCATCTGTTTAGTGCTGAAATAATGTCTTATTCAAATATAAAACCCCCAACACTGGCCTGGGTTGGATTTACACCAAATTGACCTCACTTTGTGCCTGGAGTTACTTACTGTGAAACTGTTGTGAACTGGACTTTACCATGCAAAGCAACACCTGTGACTCACCCTCAGTCACATACTGATCAGATTTTGATCCTTTTTCATAGAAAATGCTCCTGAAAATTTATTTCTGTCCAGAAGAGACTGGGTTGTGTCTGCTCTTTATGGGTTAACAGTTGAATTCTTGTATTCATCTGCTGGTGCTTCAAGTGGTGCTAATCTGTGCAGAGAACAGGGACAATAATTTGGGATTTAAGGGATCAAATCAACTGAAGTAAAAATCAAGATTGTGGAGGAAACAGATTTGACTTAAATGTTTGAACTAAGATAAAATTCAAAGGCTGAAAACTTGTAAGTACGTAAAAAGGGAAAATATTCAAGTACAATCTTTTATTTCTTACCCAGTGTGTTTTAAAAATAGAAATAGATTTTTTTCTAGTTTTGAAGCTTCTAGTTTTTATAGTATTGACAACTAAAGTTAGAACTAGCTTAGAAGTTAAAAAACCTTTAAAAGTACCTTATAATGATTGTGCTAGTCTTTTAAAAAGAAAAAAATCTGCTGCTTTCCTCCCAGTTTACCAAAACAGGCATCAAAACTCAGCGTTTCCCTCTGCAGATTAAACTAGAAGCAATATTTTACTCTGCCTGTTCCAAAGGTGATTCTACTGGTAAATGCTTCCATGGGGGGTGCAGTGAATTTTAAACGCTCCATCCTCTTTCTGTGAAAGATGCTATTGAAGTGTATTACAAGCTGTTAGCAAGTTTACAAAAGAGATTCACTCTGGAGTTATGGCATTTTATGCCAACTTTCGGCTTAAACTCAGCTTTTATAGCCAGGATATAAACTCCTGAATATGGGGTCTTTGTAATAGAAAACTTGTCTGACGAGAGGGTCAGGAGGAGCAATGGTATAATGCAATTTATAGCCTGATCAGCTTGGATTTACACTTCATCACAGTACAATATCAGGAGCAGATGTTACAATGACAGTCCTCCTTTTTTTGTTGCTGTGTAACAACAACACAATATAGTGCTATAACAGAACTGCTGTTCCCTTAATGGGAGAGCAGGGTAGCTCATGTTTCCCAGAAGTATCTTTACAAGCATAGCCTTTGCAACAGCAACACCTCAGATACCCCAAAGCCCCTTCAAATACAGGGGTATTGAAGGTAAAACCTCCAGTTTTGACCTGTGAAATTAGAGACTAGAAGCACAGGAAAATCAAAGGCTTGAGCTTTCTCAAGACAAAGATCAAACTATAGGGGCTCCAGGAGGTGTTGAGAAAGGGAAGCTTATTTTAAAGAAGAGAGACAGGGCATTTGCCATGGGTGGAATCATTAAGGTTGGAAAGGGAGTTCTCTGGCCAACACCTGCTCAAAGCAGGGCCAGCAGAAGCAATAAAGTCACTTTTTATTAATGGTCCATGCAAATAAGTTTTACCTCTGTTGAACTCAAGAATATTTCAGTGCTTGCTCAGTGCCCAAATCAACCAGTTCAATGCCAGATATGTCACCCTAACACTACCTGAATAGAAACTTTCTCCCTGGATCGCAGTGCAATGTGTATGTAACAGATAAACTCAAAATGTTTAAGCCTTCTCTTGTCCCATTGCAACCCTCCATCCACTTTTTTTTTACTTTGCTAATAGAACAGAAATGAACAGTTGCTTTAAGGCATTTAATAATTATAAAAACACTTAATTTTGAACCCTGGGTGTTGTTTTGGGGAAAACTAGTAAACATTACAGTTTTGATCCAGTCTGGCAGAGCTTGTCCTGTGGAAGATCACTGGGACCAGATGGTTTTTTGTTCTGCACTTGTGCAGATTCTGCTCTGGGAAGCGAGAGTTCAAATACAGAGCTCCCAGGCATTACTGGAAATGAAATTATGATATCAAGAATGTCTCCAAGTAATTTTCAAAAAACTGATTATGTGAGATTACTGACTACAGAAAATCATGTATATGATTATTTCTGTCTTTATTTTTTGTTGCTGTCTTAAAGTCTGCAAGGTTGAAGGAAGACCAGTCTCCTTGCACCAACTCTTTGTCTCTGCCTAGATCCTTTCCAGGCTGCAGAACTACGTCTCTTGCCATCCAGCATCTTATAACTCTGAGGAGAGGGCAATGTTGGTAATATTAGCAAGGAAATTCTTGGCGAGACTGAAGCTTTCTAACGATTCAGCTGGTGCCCATTGTTGAGGTATTACCTACATAGTTGCTGGTGCTCTGTGCCACCAGCAAGGTTAGCAGGAAAACAGTGAGACTTAAAATGTATCAAATGCATTCTACCCTCTTTAGTTAGCTCCTGGCTGCAAGAAATGCTGTGAACTACCAGTGAACCCTGGCTGAGAGTTAATGCCTGTCATTTCATGCTTTTGGGCAGGTTCCCTGGTGTTTTCTAATGGTGCTCCTGGCCTTGGAGGTGCTGGATAATCCATGCACTGAAAAGGGCAGTGATGGTGTCTGTCTGAGGAGGTCAGACAGTGGAAGCACTGAAGGGAGAAATTCAGACTGTTGCAGGAGAAGGAGACTGAAAAGATACCCTTGTTTAATATTCTGTTATGTGCCAATGTGTACCAGAAAGCACATCCTGGGCATGGCATTCAGAGCAAGGTTCAATTTGCCCTGTCCTGGCTATATTGTCAGTGAGATTTGACTGTGAAGCTTACAAGCTCTGGACAGCTAAGCCTCCAAACCATTCAGTCTTCTGATTTGCAAATGGGTGCCCAGACTGGCCTTTTACTATTTGATAAATCCATGCATTATATCTTTTTGCCCTTGCTAAGTATTTCACAGGAACCAACTTTCTGATGCCATTTTGGCTTGTCCGAATTGCACATGCATACACATGATTTTCAAGGTATTTCTTAGAATTTTCTAAGTTTTCTAAGGATTAACTACAGGGGAAGCAGGGACCATACATGGTTATAATAAGAGTTTCTCCTGACTCTATGTTATTTATTGTTGGTCATAAACTGAAGCACCAGAATGGATCTTTATGACATCTGTGAGGCTGTCTAGTAGGCTGGGTTCTAAAGGACAGACCAGAAGCCCTGGTTTTCCCTGTCAGTTCCCCTCACTTTGCTGCTTTGCTTCTCCATAACTACTCTGCTTCCAACCTGACTTCCTTCCAAGTTCTCTATGTATGCACAGTTTGTCACTCCATGATAAACTTGATGGAGGCATCAAGGAGAAATCAGCATGAAAAAAGAAGTAGGATGAGTGATTAGAAAATTTCTGGAGGATGGGATGACAGGGTGAATTTCAAAGGCAGGAATTTTTCTCCCCTCCCATAATCCTGGGGAACCCAGGACTTTCAATTAGGGCAGATATGTTCTGTGTTTTCACACATCAATCTTTCATTGGCCTTGCATCAATCATTCACTGGTTTGAGCAAATAACTTCTCCCAAACAATATTCTCTCGTCAGAAACAAGCACTGTCATCTGCAAACCTGTTTGAATATTTCATTGGTACCAGACGATGCTTTTTGTTGAGGTTTTTTGTGCATTTTCTGGATGACATAGCAGTATAATCCCTGTGCTCCTTGCCCTAATGAAGCTGGAAGGCCAAGGTAAAGCCAAACAGTGACTGGGGCTGTGTCCTAGAAACCTTTTGTTTGAAGTCTGTGAAGGGAGGAACAAAGGTAGCTGCAAACAGGGAGCCCTTGTTCACTGCTTGTTTGATTCCAGTCCAGCCAAGCTCAACCTAGCTGATGTCAGGAGTGACTAATTGGTTTTATAAATCCAGTTTACACACAAAGCTTACTTTGGATACCTATTCATTTCGGCTAATATTAAGCCACAGGTTACAGTTCCAGGAGCTGTCAGATTGCTTGTTTTCTGAAGGTGCTACTGAAAGCTCCTTGTGCATGGTCCCTGAGAGGCCACGCTGGCCTGAGTCTAGGTCAGCATGGATGAAAAGGGCTTATGTGGGGAGAAGCAAAGCAGAGAACAGAGGGGAATTCTGGTGAAAACTAACCCACACAACAACTTCTGAGAAGGAGGTCTGGCCAGCTGTGGGAAATTGCAATAAGTTGGCTGACCTGAGTACTGAAACTAGGCCTCCCCAGAAAGTATATCACTGATGCAGTAAAGAGTAAATGCCTATGAACTGGGTTAACCCATGACTGGCTTGGACAATAAAGTGTTTACTCAGTGAAGAGAACATGGTACTTATAAGGAAATGAGTTTTTATTCCTGATGACACAGAGATGACCATTACTTTCTGTGGTGGTAAATAGCTTCTGCAGGAACAATGCTTAACTCAATACAGGTCTTTTCAAAAGTGCATCAACAGATTAAAACTACAAATTAACACCATGTTGCTGTGTTCCTGTGGTCTCAGATTTCTCCTCCAATATACAATAGCTCCTGCAAGTGTGTATTGAGCTTTTTGTCTTTGTGCTCTCTCACCAGGTCTCTTGGTGCTATGCTTTTGCAGTAGAAAAGGCTTTGAAATCAATTGCTGAAATGTAGTTCCGTTTATGGTTCATAAAGGGCTTTGAGAAACCATTTTGTATAGAAGGTGTAACATAAATAGAGGCAGCATATTCATTCCCTTTTCTTAGTTTTGAAATTATCCTATTAAGTTGGCAAAACTGTCAAATACGTAACCTAACTTACTGAAGCCCTACCTACCAAGAGGCACTTAAGTGGATGCTTAAAATTAAGCATGTGATTTAATCCTGCCTTATACAGTTCTTAAACACAGGCATAAGTCTCACTGGAGTCAAGGCAAGCACATTAAAGCTAAGTGTGTACTAAGCACTCTGTTAAATCAAGGCCTAACTCTGGTTATGTTCATATTCCTTTCTAATCTGAAAAACAACAAGTATGCTACAAGAGGCAGTGACATCTCAACTTCTGCCCCCATTAAATAAGTTAAAAAATAATGAATCCTAAAGCAATTGCATTGCCATCATACTACTTTTCTTTTATGATTAATCCAGAGTTTGATATGTCTTTCTATAGGATTAATATCTTAACAGCAAGGTAATAGGTAGTGTGACATTTAATCTCTTTGATTAAATTCCATACTAAAAATGTCCCATAAATAAAAGAAACAATTGAGGCAATCATAAATTACCTTCATTGTTGCAAAGTGATGGATTTAGTGGTTACAGAGGGTAAAATCTCATGAGCTCATTAAAAGCTATAAGGGTTTTTTCTTCCACAGCCCTAAAAGACGTTGTGGCCTACGGCAGGTTTTCTCACATTGCTTTCATTTAATCAGTTGAAACCTTAAGTGGAAATAGGAGATGCTTTATATATGTGTCCATTTCATTTTCTAGTAGAGATCACCAGATCCAAATAGGGTTTTCTATCTCAGGTGCCTCCTGTGGCCTCAGTACTGTGTGCCTAATGAGAGAGGGTGTATTTTTGAGTTAATAGTCAGATTCAAATTGTTTCAAAATCTGAATCTGCTTTTCAGCTCTGGCACTGACCTCCACTCTGACCTTGGGCAAGTCACAGAAGGCCAAGTATTCAAGAGCTCAGTATCAACCACCAGAGCCAGATCAAAATGTATCAACCATAGCCATACTGCCAAATTAACATGGTTTGGATGCAGCCCAGCAAACTGTGCTCTTTTGAGTATTTGCCTAAAAGCATCACAAGGGAGATGCTTATCTGAGTCTCTCTGAAAATCTACATGCAGGTGAAGGTCCCAAACCTTTCAAGGCTCCACTGTACTATTTAAATGCACCTGGAGGATTCATTTCTCCCTTTACAAAATTAGCAGAAGATCATACCCAACCAGAAGCGCTTCACTTGGCATGATAAGACATCATTCTCCCATTCAATTAGAAACACTTTTTACTACAAATACTAAGACAGCTTTTACCTTTCTGTTTGACTAGAGCAGGTTAAAAAGTCAAGTGGCAAGGGCAATAAAGTGAAGAAGAATTTCATCCAGGTTGCTGGGGGTTTCAAGGGCTTTTATAAGAACTTTGCTAGCTCCTGAAATCTGAGCTGTCCCTTTGATTCCTCACAATGAACTGTCATGACATGAAACCCATCCTCCAGCAAGAACCACACAGATGCACAGGCTGCTCCACACCTCTGTTGAGCTGCAAGGTTAGCTATGGACACGAGGCTTCTATAATGTCTCACAGTGCTGCTAAAGAAAAAAAAAACTTAAATGGGTTAAGGTTTCAAATGAAAGGCTTTCTGTAAAGGTGCATTTTTAATATAAAAGGCTGACAGCAGAGAAGTCCCCCATGGTGCAGTTTGTAGGATCTTCTAAGAGTTTGGCAAGATTAGGTTAATGTAAATTACCTGAGGAGTATCTGCAAGATTAGGTTAATGTAAATTACCTGAGGAGTATCTGCGCAACCCACAATGAGGTTGGTTATGCTGCACATTTCACCAGATGAAATGCTGCATTTCAGTGTTAAACCTCATTCAAGTACCCATGAAAACAGCCCAGCTGAGCACTGGGAGCATCAGGTTTCTGACTGGGGAGCTACTGTGGAAGCCTTAGCACCCGTGGCATGGGTATTCTGCAAGGGTGGGCCATGAGTGGTTTTGCTGTGGGTCTCTGCCATCAACAGAGAGTGGGAAACTCCTAATTCAGCCTCAAAAAAACAACAGAAAAACCAAACCAAAACAAAAACCCCACAAAACAAACAAACCAAAAAACCCCCTGCCCCTACTGACCAAGAAATTTCTCATTAATATCTCAAGAGCTGCCCACAGCCTATGTCCCTTACATAGTGGGAGGCCTGTTTTAGCAGAGATTCATGGGAGGCAGAAGCTTGCTGACAGGCCCTGATAAATCAATCAGATCTTGGATTGCTTTTTAAAAACTTCAGCCTATTTTTCTGCAATCAGTTATTAAGCATGCCCTGTTCTCACCAGTTCCTTTCACAATGACCTCCAACATTGTTTTGTTGGAGAAGCTATAAAAGGAGAATGGGCTTAGGGCCAGGGGCCCTTAAAAAATGCCTTGCTATAGAGGACGGTAGGGCCTTCAGACAGTGCAAGAGTGGCCCAAGACTGCGTCAAAAATTCCTGTTAGTGGAGATCTAATAATGCTTTGGGTGGATTAGAAGGGAATGCAGCCCAAAGGGTCCAAAAAGGTAGGAAAACCATGACTCTGTGTCCCTGTACTTTGGGTTTTTTGTCTTTCGTTTCTTTGTGTACCACCATACTGTAATTCGTTTATCACAGGCTGGGCCAGTGCAATCCTGGATTACTGTAAAAATCTCACAGCAACCTTCCAGACATGTGGATTCTTCATAAGCCTTGCCAAACACTTCTCTTCCATCACCCATGTCGGTCTGAGAGTCACGGGCTGTAGCTGGGGATGGAGATGTTTTGTATTCCCTACAGGATTTTTTTAGATTTTCACACAAAAAGGAAACACTTTTCACTATGACTGAACTTGATTCAAAACTCAATTTTCCATAGGGAAGGGAAATTCAGAATTTCCCACCTCCTTTTTTATTAGGCTGATTGCGCTCCAGGCAAGAACTAATAGGATTTAGAGGGAACTGGTAGCTACCAGGGCAATTTCAGAAGTTTGTGACATGACCTGAAGAATTGATTGATTTGCACTATCCCTTGACAAGAAAGATATGTCATGTGCAAGGAAAGAAGCAGCCAGGCATCTGAGTTCGATTGACCAGCAATCCCGCAGAGCAGAAATGGGGTGCAGAGCAAACAAAGCAGTTTCTTTAATAACAGAAAATCATCCCCGTTTTCTTTGAAGCCAAGGGAATTGTTTTCAATGTGTTCTGATTTATATTATAAATAAAGTACCCATCTCAGGTAGCTGAGTGCAGTTGCTCAATTCAGACCAAAGTAAAACATCTCTGACTGCTTTAATATTTGGTTGGAAGATAATAGTTTAGAATGGAGTGTGATGAAACAGGCAAATTTTTGATACAACTAAACCTTGATGATTGTTGTTGTTGTTGTTTTCAATATGCATTTGTTCTAGTTCCTTTTTTGCAAACAGACCACTTCACCCTTTGCTGGGAATCACAAATTAGCTATAAGTGTAGTCCTTGCAGCAAACACAGCATTCCTTTTCCATTACTCACTTTCACGCTCCCTGTGTACCTTTTACATCCTCATGCCATATGTGTCCGGGTTTATGCCCACATGCATTTTAACAAGTGAATTTCGAAAGTTTGTGTGGATGAGTATTTACAGGAGCTTCCTTATTTGCCCTCACTCATTGTACATCTATTCAGCCTTGTGCACAAACAAATATCACTAGCAAATAAAAATGCTCAGCATCACCTTTTTTTCCCCAAGTTTTTTTCCTGTAACATACTTCATTCAAGAAAACTGGCACAGTTATAAGGACTTATCACCAGGGTCACCCTAAAGCAGAGGGTTAGTACTTTACCAAGTAGACTCTGAATTTGTATCCATATTATTCATATTTGGGATTGATTTAAAGGTTATTCTCTGTAGAGTTTTAAGGCTTTTTTTTTTTCCTTCCCTTAAGAACTGCAAAGTGTATCTCAGGTTGCCTTGAAGAGCTGTTCAAAGTATTGCCCTGTACATTTATTTGATTCTTCTTCTAGAAGCCTGTAATTTAGTAGCAGCAGATTTAGAAAATGAACTGTAAAACAGAAATCAAAACAGGGAGTTCTGGCATTGCTGGCAGTGTCCTGCTTGAGCTGGATGCTTGAAGGACGGTGAAAGCTGCAGATATGCTGCCACATGCATCGGGCAACAACTGAGCAGAACGAGAATTCAAAAGAGGGATTGAGCTAAGGAGAAAAGGGATTTACTGGATGTATTTCAGTGGACCAGGATATAGGATTTGATGGCATCCTAGGCCTGACCCCAGCGCTGTAGACAGCCTTGAAGACAAACACAGGATTTCTGTCATGTATTTGCAAATACCCGGGAGCAGTAGGCTGGGGTCACAGCCAGAGGGCTTTTTAGGCTTGACAATACGTATGGATAATACTTGGCATTTACCTGCCAAGTTGTGAATTGCTGGCGCTGGAATCTTTGTCTGTTTAGTTAAGGAGAGGACAGAAGTAACACAATCTGATTTCCCCAGCCATTCACACCTTCACAATGAAGCCTGAGCTTCTAATGCTCCTGGTCCCATTGCTGTGTAGGCTTTCTTTAAACTATCAAGTTCGTATGATAAATAGGTTTGTGGAAATTTCTTCATTTCAGTGGATCCCATGAGCAAAAAAAGTAGGGCTGTATATATAAAATAAAGTATTAATTCTGAATTATTTACTCAGCTCCACTTACTTGTTCTCATTTTCTTCTTTTTACTTAAACTAGATCATTCATCTTCCCTTCCTTCCTTAAAGACATTTCAAAGGTTTTTAATCACTTTGCACATATCAAATGCTGTTAGATACCACCATCATACTTCTGTTTGGGATGCCTACAAATAATATTATATGCATCGAAGTAAATAAACCTCATTAGCTTTATTAACTCTATTAATCACAGTTAATAATGTTAATAAAGCCTATTTTGGCATCACTCTCAGATTTAGGACTAATTGATCTCATTATTAACTTTTGTGGAATTACAATCCTCTTCAAATTTATCCCTCAGTACTATCAAATTTCATGTGAGGTCAACATTTTCCTCTGGGATTTTGAAACATAAATTCAATGAAAAACATTGACTTTGGAAGCATTGTGAAAAGTTTTGAATTTGACGGCAAAAGGGCCCTAGAATTAGAAAGTGAGGGGGACTGGAAATTGAAAGGGAAACTACAGAGCATCAAACTTTTCTCCACTTGCTACATTCCACCCTCCATGTGTCAGAGGTGACACCTGAGCAGCAGTGACCCAAATCCCAAACAGGATTCAGTCACCCTGGAGCCAAGTCTGACACAAAGATATTGACTTAGAGGCATAAAGGCCACTCCAATGGTCTCCAAAGCACACGGACTTTACCTCACTATTCCCTCCCAGCTTGTCTTGAATACATTTATGCACTTTGATCTCCACATTTGGGGGGCTGGAGGAGGGTGGTGCTAGCAGATTAATGTATCAGTCTATTTATAGGCTGCACTAAAACAGATTTGTTTAGCAGATTGTACAGGCCTGACATGATACAGTTAATTCTGTGAAGAGCCACAGAAAAGATGATTTTATTTTCATTAAAATGTTGTTCCTTTCTTTTTGCAAAATGTTGACAAAACCAATATATTACATTTCTTGAGCATTTTAAAATTTAAAGCAACACCTCTAATGTTACACTAATACTATTTTCTACTTTTGATGCTATTTTTTTATTTTCCATATATCTCCCATTCCATTTTCTGACATGGACTAAAATTGGCAGTATCTAAAATACCTTGAAAAATATGTCTTCCAATAAATCTTTGCAGTTGAAAGTAGGAACAACCAGTGATATAAAAGAGCTAGTTTTGCAGTTAGACTTGATAAGTATCTATTGACATTAATACACACCAGCCTTCTCTATGAGGTACTCAAATCTTTCTCAAGCACAACAGCCTTTCCTTTGAGTTTTTCCCATTCCCACAGCATGAAAACAGATCAGCTGCCCATTTCAAAAGTGCTAATCCTAAATAAACATGGTTTCTGTATTTCAGTCTCCAGTTATAAAATGTTAAATATCTATGTTGGGCTTGAGGTCAATCAGTTTGAATTTTTTAAGAACCAAAGCCTGAAGTATCTCCAGTGGGGCATTCCCTCAGTCAGGCAGCCTTAAATCCCTTCCCGACTCCTCATGCTTTGCAAAATAAGACATTTTCATTCCTACATAATTACCAGGCAGAAAGATTCAGGAAAAAAAAGGGGGGAAAAGACACTTTAGAGCTCTAACTAGTGAATTGTCTGAGCCTTTCCATCAGTTCCCTTTAACTGCTCTGTGGATAACTTCCCAAGTTTCTTTCAGTGACTAATGCTGGGTATTAGTTTAATGGGTCATAGTTACTGATTGGATCATAAATACAGAAATCCCACCACTGAAGCTTAAAAAAACCCTCAGAGCTATTCAAGAGGAAAGTAAAACTCAGCACAGCAACACAATATAGTATGCAACTGTTGGCTTTCCCTTACCAAGAGAGCCTTTCCTGAGCTTGCTGCACTTCCCCTATATGAAAAGGGTGGTTATTTCCTCAAGAAATCCAGATGTTAGAATATCTTAAGCCGAAATCTACTTCCCTTTTCTTTGGAAGGAAGGGGGAACAAGGCTGAGGCTATGAGTGCCGGTCACTGGAATGACCTAGAATTGGTTTAGAATTACAAAGATCATGAGCTTTGCCAGGTGTCAGTGGCATTTCTGTTCTAGGGCAGTCTGGTACAACTTCATTATTGCAGTGCTTTATTGAAGTCTTTGAGGGGTAACTAAGGAACTATTTACGTTGACCTTTACAACACTGGCCTGAGGCTCAGAACAACATGGCAATATTCATTGCCAGTACAGCTCTGCAGAGATATATCACACTGTAGGAGGTGGGAAGGAGGCAGACTGTTACAGCAATGGCCTGAAAGTTTCCAGGTACAACAACTCAGAGACTCAATGTGCACCAGTGTCTGGGGGCTGTTTTCAGCCCTATGTGTACACCTTGCTCCTGCTCTGCATGGGTGCTGGACTGCCACGTGCTGCAATGGGGACACCTGCTCATTTAAACTCGTAAGACTGACGTTGCAGACCTTTGCCACATCTCAGAGTCTCCGGGATTGCATTTTACATTGATTTGTAGGTTTTAGGTTGTATTTGATCACATTCGTACAGCTTCTCTTTAGAGCTGCAAAAATGAACTTTAAAAACAAGTGAATACTGAAGCTCACTGGGCTCAAGAGTGGGGTCTTTAAAATAAAAATATTTCAAGACTCATAATCCAGAATGTGAGTAGTACCAGCTGAGCTGGATCTCTAATGCTCTTTCTCTCACTGTGGATGTGCTCAGGAACATTCATTGTATCAGCTACTTGCATTTGAGTTCCACCTTCAAGGAAATATGAATCTCTTAATGAAATATAATTTCCAGGGACAGGTCCCAGTCTGGCATGTGTCAGGAAGGACAAACCAGAGTGTGTATATTTTTACCACATAAACTCTTCCCAGGACTTTCTGGGAAGGAAAAATATCCTTGCCTTTCCTACCAAAATCCTTGCCTTTCACTCTGTGTATCAACACACGTTAGAGGGGTGCAGTGTAAAAGAAGCATGCTATCCATTTCTTGTACCTTTATTTAAAGATTTCTTATCAACACAAAGTTTTAGGATGTTTTCCCATTTCAGAATCTGAGCCAGCCATATTAGCTTTCAGACAGGTTCAGATGAGTTTTCATCCTGTTTAATAGAATGAAAACCTGAGTATGATGTGAGGGGCTCAAGAACTCAAAATTAGTTCACTGTACTTCGGATGAAGCAAATTTCAGATTCAGGTTGAAGGCACAAGTCCAATACAGCTTGGCAAAGATTTATCATCCTAACAGAAATGTAAGAGTGAAAGAACTTCCTGGATGACAAAGTTTAGTCCCCTGCTAATACCTGCATGATATAATCCCTTAGAAAAAAAATATTTATTTTAAACAGACTTTTATTTTAAAAAAAATAGATTGGTACATAGTAAAAAGGAAAAGACTGAAACTTTTTCAGTCCTAGCACTCATAGGTAGACAAGACTTAAAACAGAAAACAACAGCCTTAGTGATCTGTGTGAAATCAAGGTCACTGAGGAATTTAAGGAGTGCAAGGTGAGCTGATCAGTTGTATGCCCAGCAGAAACAGGCAGGAACTTCTGCTCTCTTTTATTCTAACTGGAGACGAATACAGGCAGTGGCACAGGAAAAGACTGTCTGCAGTGATAAAGCATCCTGTAAACCTCGTATTTCTGTGCCTCCTGTGAAGTATGCCAGAACTGCAGCAGAAGCAGCACAATCCAGAACTGACTGACACTTTGCCAAGGAAAGGCACAAGCGCAGGAATGAAAGGGTTGCCATCCTCTCCTCACAGCCCAAATGTCACACAGAGATAAAGGTTACCACGAGTAACAAGTCTCATTTCCCAGGGAGAGAGCATGCAGCACCACGGCTCTTCACATATGGAAAGTGGTAGTGGAGCAGTGAGCTGGGTACACACACAGGCTTCGAGATTAGCAGCAACAACAGAGCTGACTTCCCTGCTGTCACAGTGCCAGCTGCAGAAGTTTCATGCTGTTTCCAACTGATCGCTTAGTAAATCTTCAGGAACATGGAAGGAAAACTACACTCTGAAAAATTATGCACCCTGCAAACAGGAACACTTGCTGTGTCATTTCGGAGTGCTTTGAAAATGCAAAAATAGTAGGCTATAGGATCTAAAAACAGTATTGGCTTTGCTTGGGGGCCAGGAGAGCTTCTGAACTCATACGGCCATCAGAGCTCCTGTTTTCTTCAGAATTTGCCTCAACCCCTTGTACCCACTTAACTGGATTGAAATTATCAAGAAGCCATTGATTCTGAATCCCAATTTAACTTTCTGATGGAAGATGAGACCTTCACAAAAATTAAAGCATGAAGAAGACTCACTTCATTAAATGTTTAGAAGCTCCAGGAATGGTTTTTTACACTAGGCAGAACAAACAATCCTGCATTTTATTTAGTATTAAATATTTCACCTTGAGCATCTTACAATAATTGATAGCCTGCTAACAATTAGCCAGCAAGGCCATCTTCAACGTGCAGATCTTGTCTCTAAGAAGTCAGGAACACTGAAGGTGATTTGATCATTTTTGGATTAGTGGGGAGGTAGGTGAAATTACTCTTCTTGTATTGTTGTCTGATGCCCAGGTATAAATCTAGTTGATGATAGATGCCCTCTTCCCTTGCTCTCCACAAGGTAAAAAAAATTCATGAGTGCATTGAAATGCAAGAGCATTTCAAGACTTCCTAGTTGAATGTTCTACATCTTTTTGTAGTTATTTTGCAATCATTAACTTGTAGAGCCACTGGCTTTTAGCTTTCCATAAAAATGTGATGGATTTGGTGGGGATAGAGTTAATTTTTGTCATAGTAAATACTATGGGCCTTTTTGATCTGTGCTGGTAACAGTGTTGACAATACAGAGATGTTTTGTTCTTGCTGAGTAGCACTTGCACAGAGTCAAGGCTTTTTCTGCTCCACACCCCACCCCACCAGTGAGGAGGCTGGGGGCGCACAAGGAGCTGGGAGGGGACACACCCAGGATAGCTGACCCCAGCTGACCACAGGGATATCCCATCCCATGGCATCATGCTCAGCACATAGAGCTGGGGGAAGAAGCGCAGGGGGATGTTCAGAGTGATGGAGTTTGTATTCCCAGTCATCATTACATGTGATGGAGCCTGGCTGTCCTGGGGATGGCTGAACACCTCCCTGCCCATGGGGAGTGGTGTATGAATTCCTTGGTTTGATGTGCTTGTGTGCATGGCTTTTGCTTTACCTATTAAGCTGCCTTTACTGCGACCCCGAAGTTTTCTCACTTTTATTCTTCCAATTCTGTCTCCACCCCACTGTGGGGCCTAATTGCTGAGAGGGGTTAAACCACGACAAATACCTGCACTTTCCTCCCTTCTTCTTCCTGTATTTTTGTCTGCCTACCTATTAATAGACTGACAGGATAAGTGTAATGCTTGATTGATTGCTTGTTGTCAATCAAGCCTCTCTGCCTTAACAACCAAACAGTCATTTGGGTAGCAAATTCTCTCAAAAATAGGAGGTGTAATGGGGGAGGGGGGGGGTCAATTTAGCCTGCCAAGATTTGCCCTTATAAAAGAGGGGACAAAATTGCTGCTTCTGATTTCAGTTTGGTTTTTTTTTAATCCAGAATATCCCTGTTGGCCACTTCTGATGTGCAGTACACAGCAGCCGACACTCCCCACCTCTCCAACAGGCTTAGTGGTATTCTTCCTTTCCCAGTTAGGGAGATGGAATTTCTTTCTGGTTTTGGCTAGTCTTATCCTCTCAGTAGCCTAATAAACTGTGCAGCTGCAGCAGGGGAGGGGAGCAGGCGGCTTTCCTTCCCTGCCTTTGCTGCTCTGCCGGAGGCTGCGGTCGCATTCGTGTGTGCGTTGTGCCACCGCGCGGTGCTGCCGCTGCACTGCCGTCAGCATCCCTGGGAGCTGCCCTGAGCCCAGCCCGGCTACACAGATAATCCCCTTCAGTGCTGCCTCCGAGCCTGCCTTCATCCCTGCGAACGGCTGCTGCTCCAAGGCTTCCCACAGACCAGCGCATTAAAAGCTCCTACAGAGAAATTAGTCCGTGGCCAAGGAAGGAGCCGATGGGATGAGCTTAAAGGAGGACTAGTTGCCTGTCCTGACTCCCAGAGGAAGCAAAATGGGGATTCATTTTTGTTCTGTAGAGCTGTCTTCACTTGGATTCGGGAAAGATGCAAGGAAACTGAGTTGGTTTTTAAGCATTCTTAACCACTCTCCAGTAATCAGCCCTTGTCAGGTCCATTAATAACATCAGGGATGTAGGGCACACAGTTGTCTCCTGCACTGTCTTTGCTGGCTTGTGCTGAATTCTGAAAAACTTTTTCTAGTGCTTCTTGCTCTGTAAGTAATGGCAACATTAGTGAGGTTAGAGACTGTAGAAAATACGTGTCTAACGGCATTCTAGTATATTTTCTAAATTGCGTTATGTTTTCCAGCAGGCTCTGGCAGGGAATAATGTGTCTCATTATCCTGATTTTCTGTAGAAGCAAAGTTTGCAGGACTGCAAGTATCTCTACCATTCTTTCCTTCCATTTGAATTTGTTTGACACCGTGGAAGTTTCAAAGACCTGAAATTCCCATACATTTTTCAAAAATAAGGAAAGATCAGAGAGGTTCTAGTAGAGCTTTTACCCAGAATAAAGAGAGGAGCATAAACTGACCCTTGATTAGACATCAAAGTATGCACTTGGGAGAGCAGCTGGAAGACATAAGTCCACAGAATCACTGTCTCCTTTTGATGTGCTACTTGCAAAATGACATATTATTCTCCCCCATGCATGAAGAGACAAAGCAACATAAAGTGAACATCACAAGTGGTTCTCACACTGCTGCAATTTCCTAACGAGTCATTTTATAAGGTCATGACAATACTCTGAAATTGCTAAAATGGCATCTGGGCTGCCTTTTGATCTAGAGGATTCCATTGTCATTCCTTTTTTACATTTTATTGTAGCAGGAAAGCACAGACACTGAAAATCTATAATCCAATATTTGTTTCTCAGGAATATTTATATTCTTATAAATATACAAAGAAAGAACTCTTCCAGATAAACTATTTGTACTATAAAATTATTTAATGTAAGGCCAAATACAGATACCCATGTTCCTAATCAAGTACAGTCTTCTGAGTGAGTTATCACAGTCAAGCCAGCAAAACAATTTTAGAATAAAAATTCCTATTACCTATAGGTAGTAGAGAAATCCTTACATCAGTTCAGAAGAAAGTGTTCCAAAAAAGGCATTTGGAACAAAACTACACACCAAAAAGAGGTGACATATTACCAGAAGATGGAAAAGGAGCCAACTGTATCAAATCATTCTGCATTGTTTTGATTACTCTTATTTTATATTCAGCTCTTTTGAATCACAGATTTGAGACCCATGGTATAACAGGAATAATGTGCCCATGCTATCTGCAAGCCAAACTAAGTTACACCTATACAGCTGTACCTGTTCCCCTTGGCTCCTTTCAACTCTTCCTTCCTGCACTAACTGCCTTCATGAAGTTTTTCTTAGAGTCTCTGTTCTCTATTTTTTGCAAGTGATGAGTGGCTAAGGAGTCCATGACAAATAGCAATGCAGTCAGATCTATCTTGACTACTTTTCACTTTTGGCTTTATTTCATCTTCTCAATTTCATCTGCCTTTGACTCCCTGAAACAATTCAGTTTAGCTTCAAGATTTTTTTTCTCATTATTAATACAATGGCTCATTAGATTAATCTCTGCTTAAAATTCATGTCCTTCTCTCTCACCTTGAGAGACAACCACTGAAAAGCGGCCTCCTCCGATGTGTATTTACTGGCTGTTGAAGGTCACTTTCTGAAAAACCCATTTCCTTCCCCAAAAGTCTAAATATTCAGGATGGATGGGTGATAATCCATATCCTGTCCTCTTCCTTTATAGTTTGTTGTTTTAGATTTGAGGGTTTGGAGTTTTTTTCAATCGAAGGAAATTTAGAAATGCTTGCAGGAATTCAGTGTTTGTTATTCAAATTGTCTGTGCCACTGTCTTGACGAAGCAGCTGTGCTCTGAAAATGATGACATTTCTACTCCCCTGGGCTAGAAAAGGAAACTTCTGTCCAGGCTACAAAGATCTCTAGTGACATTAAAAGAGATTTTCATGAAGTGAAAGGCAAACACCATTAAAAGCTGTAATTTTTGCTCTTAAGAAATTATGCATATTTAACCAGATGTCTTTGAACTCATGCCACCTACGTAAAAAACAAACAGCTTTTTTGAGAGTTTGAGGATTATTTTACATGAGATTTTAATTTGTTTAAAAGGAAATGAATATGGATGAGGATATTTGAATAGGTTCAGTGTGTTTGTCAGTCACAATTGCCAAGCAGGGACTAATCTTGGTGATTAGTAAGGGTAGTGATAAAAAATATGCTTGTACCCAATGTGCCTCCTGATTGGCAGTTTATTGCTCTTAGAGGACCAGATGTCAAAAGCCATATGCTAATACTCAGCACAGAACAATCCTCTGGTTTATGCTTTAAAATGCACCATCATCATATGTCAATATTCAGCACGGAACAATCCTCTGGTTTATGCTGTAAAACGCACCGTGGTTGTCACTGCTGAGCAGTGAACGAGCAGCAGCCCTGAAAGACAAGAGCCCTTTCAGGCAAAAGGAGCATTTGCTGCAGCAGTTGGCAGAGGGGAAGCGGGGGCTGCTGGGGCTGCTCCAGGCTCTGCTGCCGACTCCTGGCACTGTATGACGACCATCAGGGAAGGGGACACGAAATATTTTACCTAAACTGCACTTCATACTTATTTAAGTTAGGAATTATTTTCTCTTTACACAGCATCTGGCATAGTGTGGTTCTGCCTCATTACTGGAGGTGCAGCAATGGAGTTACTAAATGAGAATTTAAAAGTGTGTTATGTGAGAAGTGCATTAAAAAGAAAAAAAACCTTTGGCTATCAATGCCTTAAAATGTCTTGTGTTTATATAGGATTTGAGTTCATAATCTTCCTGAGCAGGGGAAGTTTACATTTTACTGGAGTTATGAGTTTTGAATACAGAATTAACAACGAAAAGAAAAACAATCTATTAACTAGTTTCTTTAAAGATAGAAGTGCAAGCAAAAGAAAAAAAAAGCATGGAGAGAAAAATACACCCTTGAGCCATTTCTCGTACATTGAAACAAAGCCAGCTTCTGCCTGCAGCTAACCTTCCAGCCCCGAAAATCAAAGTGATACAAGGTTTGACTGAAGGCAGTACTAGCAATACTGGGTTTATTCTGGTACCATCTCCCATATGCCAACTACATTAACCATAACAATTACAGGTGATGTTAGCCATAATGCCAAGGAAAAAATTCCTAGAGCCCTCAGCTATTGCTTTCCACCTGGTCAGACCAAAGGGGCAGCAATGGGCAGGTCTCTCTCAGGACAAACCAGGCTGTAGAAATGCAGAGAACTAACAAGATTTCCAGCCACTGCCAGCAATAAGCAAACCCACCAAGCTCTTATTAAAGGAATGGTGTTCTGCAACACACTGCTGCAGTTTCTGTAGGATTATTCTGAAGTTTCAATTTCTTCTGATTTGATAGTTGCTGCAGAAAAAAACCTTCTGTTTCAAAGATCAGCTGAGTTGAGCAGCATTCACAGTAGCTGGTCTTACAGGTTGTTAACCTCATTTTACATTGCATTCTCTTGTACAGAGACCCAATTGAGCACAGTTTTGTACCTGCATAATTCCATCTCCAAATGCATCTACAGCCATAGCCCAAATGGAAAGTGTCTCTTTGAAACATCTCCATTCCAAGCTGCATTTTGATGCAAGGTGAGAATTACAAAAGCCTTACAAAAAAAGATCACTTGAGTTTGTTTCTTTAAGGAGAATACTTGGGTTTCAGTGTATTGGAGCCAGAATTTCAAACTTTTGGAAAGTTGGTCTGGAATACATTTAAATTGGAGGAGAAGATATTCAGTGATAGCCCTGTTCCTGTACAGCTGTATTACATCTGGCATAAGCTTCCCCTTCACTCTGGGCTTTGGAGAGCTCTGCCTCATTCTAAAGGAGAACTGACAAAATGCTCTGGGTGAAGGAGATATTAATCCAGTTCTTATGCTATTCCACTCTTTTTTTTCTCTTCTCAAAGCAGCAATATAGTGAGGTCACATGCTTCTCCATAATGATCTTCTCATTTGCACCATTTAATAAAATTCTTTTCACGAGTTGCATAATCCCACATTAATTAAAGAGGGCTTGATAGACCATTACATCTCCATTAACATCACCTTGTGTTCCTCTTGGAAGGTGTCATACACAGGGAGGACTGAACAGGAAGGAGCTCCATGGGGTCAAACAAGCTTCTGGAGGCAAATGGTCCCATGCATCTGCAGGAGACAGTGTTTGAGGACAAAGGTGTGTTACATGCTCCTTAGTATGTAGATTATGCTTATCTTAGTGTTATTCCCTCTTTGTTTTTAGCTTTGTTGGGAGAGGATGCTGGCAGAGCACGCTGGAAGGCCCTGGGCTGCAGAGGATGCTGTTGAAGCAAGAGGTATTGATCACTGTGACAGTGCTGTTGGGATTGTGATGGTTGAGGTTAAAAAAGAGACTTATAATGGCATCTGTAGGGAGTGCACATACTCCTGCACAAGGATTGGTGCCCCTTTTTATAGTAAGTTTAAAAAAGATGTAGACTGTGCGACCAGGGAATGATGCACAGAACCAGAGCTGGTTTGGAGCTTGCCATCTGGGAAATGCAGGCAGAGTTCGTATGCAAACCCTGAGCCCCAAATTATTGATGTGCCCTGTAACACCTCAGTTTTAATGTACTTCTTGAGAGCTGGTTTAATATTTCACTAAAAGCTTTAACAAGGTGAAGCTTCAGTAAGTTTCAGAAATACTCATCTGCTGTCTTAGTCTGGTGAGCAGAATGTGCTCTGAGATGCTCCAGTGATTTGTAAAAACTAGTCTTGGGCTCCCTGAATCTTCCCAGTGTTTTTCAGTCTGATAGTTTTATTAACTGCTTTTCTAGTACTGTATTATAAATCCATTAATTTATTTGGTTCTGGCTGTAATACTGACTTGGTGAGTGGTGTTCTGCAGACCTGGCTTTTAAGAACAGTAGTTTAAGAGTTATTGAAAAGACTAACAAAACTACAGTGGTTTGTTTGTGGCCAACCAAACTTCTGTAGAGGATGTAGGCTAAAAAGGGGGGTTTTTTGATAAGGAGAATCACTTATAGTTTGTTTTTTGTTTTACAAAGAGGGAGAAAAATCAGCCAGGATGAAACTTCATGATGCTTTCTCTGTCACATAAACAAGAAATGCTGAAGCCTTCTCCTATGTATTAGTCCCTTAACAAAATTATTTATGGTTAGGATGAGCTCTACATAGACAGGTATTTTCCTCATGTACTTTGGTAAGGTGATCAAAATCAATGACTTAAAATGTCCAGAGCATTGCATCTCAGGAGAGCCCTGTCCCTGAAAGCGGTTTACAAAGTCACTTACAATCTGGCTGTGAATAATAATTGATTAGCTGCTTTAAACACCAAAATATTTATAAGAATCTAGCTGAAAATCATGAGCTGTCAAGATCTAAAGGGCTGAGGGACTTCTGAATTGTCTACTATTAGACTGGATTAAACTTTTTTAAGAGGTAGGAATACAGGGAACCATAACTGCACACAGATAATTATCTCTGGGGACGTTAATTAATTTCTGCCTGCTAAATATCACTTGACTTTGAACTTAACAAAGATGAAACTTCCCTTTCATTTGTTACAACACCATATATTCTGCAGCATTTACACTAATATAATAGACATGTTTTATTTTTTCAGCATATACTCTAGGATGTCATCTAATTTTAAAGTTTCTGATTACTCCAACTTAATGATTCTGGGAAAAACAATCTCTCAAGTTTGAGTCACTGAGTCTTACCAAGTAATGCAGATGCTACAAGTCACAGTCTTGCAAGCCCTTAATTTACAATTCTTTTGGAGGACACATTTTACGTTTGAGTCACCTTGCTTGCAAGTGCACTTGGTGGAGGGAGGATGGTGCTCTCAGGGGGGTTATTTAGGCTCTGTTTGTTAAGCTGACTTAGAATGACCCTGGTATGGCTGAGACTTTCAATATTTATTTGAAACCCCATTCTTTATCCTGGCTCAACCCCCACTAAACCCAGAGCCTACTTCTTAGTAGTTCATAACAAGGTTGATGTGTCACTATGGGGAGCCCAAAGGAGATCACTTTTTCAGTGGAGCTGGAAAATCCCTCTTTCTGGAAGAGGCTCTGGGTAGGACACCATCCCAGGTGTTCCAGATACGCCCTTGGCTGTGCTGAGCTGCCCAGGCTCCTGTGTGAAACACAGGCAGTGAGTAAAGACAAATAACTCTGGGCAGGGAGGATGCTCAGGTTTGCGTGCTCTCATAATGTGGTTTCTGCAACTGAAAACAGTATTCTGATGTCCTGAGGGATGCCTACCCAGGGCAAAGCTGAGAGTGTGCATGGATATTGCTAGACTTGCCTTCTGAATGGGTTCTGAAAAATCAACGCAAGCTGGACAGGATGTGGTCTCACCATTTTCCTGACACCCTGGTGGATTTTCACGTGAAGGACTCATTTCCTGATCCTGACATCATTCCTTGTGGGGTCTTTTGAAAAGCAGCTGTCATCCTGGCCTATATTATGTCCTCCCTCAGTTGCAGGGGAGAAGCAGATGGAAGCTTTGGGCTTCTTCTCTTTTTAGATGAAGATTTTATAGTATGTTAAGAATATAATGGCTTCTGTAGCCAAGAGTGGCTCCTAGCCAGGCCAGAGGACAAAACATTTGTTCGCACCACATGTGGCCCAAGAGCGAAGCTTTAAGGAATGTCCAACAGCTCACAGTATGGGTATATGAAGAGTTTGTGCTCTGTAAGACAGGTGTGATGAGATGTTCCAGCTGCAGGTGGGTGCTGTGTGTAAGAGGAGGTGGCTGCCGTGGGTGGCTCTTCAGTTCTTACTTCTCCCCAGGTACTCCACTGGGACGCTTGGCAAACCTGCACTTCAGCCCCTCTCTTCTGCTTATTTAGATCCAAAAGTGTCAGAAACCAAAACCCTTTCTTTTATCTTCTTTTGCTGACTTTACCTAATTTAGTGCCATAGTCTGCGTATCCTAATTGTAACTGCAACTTTTTAAAATTGGAGGAAGGAAGACACAGTTTATCAGCTCATTCATTTTGATTTCCCATTATTGTAGACAATATTCTTCCCATCATAGCTCCTCGGAGGCTAAAGAAGTTAGAAACATAGAAATATCACTAGAGCTCAACTGAATTACTTGTGCTGAAATAGCCCCATGCTCCTGCAGGGCGTTGTGAATCGTTACACTTGCAGCTTTAACTTATAAGTGTAAGTACTTTTTTCGTCTCTCAAGCCGTGCAAAGCTGTTTCTAAGGCAATTCCTGCAAGTTTTGGATGGTCTAAATTGACCCCAGACTCAGAGCAGTCCTGAAATCCTTTACAGGCCCCCTTGACATCTGCTGTTCCCAAAATGGCTAGGGTGGCCATCTGTCAATTTTAAGCCTACAAATGTCAAGTAATCAGGATGAAAACAACCAGGAGAAGGCTGCTAACTCTTCCCAGCTGTATCTGTCATCTGAGTGAAAAATGGCATTTCCCTGTTTATCTCATCTGTGGACTGTCACCATTGATGTCCTTGCTCTCTCTGTTCTCCTGGCTCTTCTGCCTCTCAACTGTCCCAGGTGTGCTCACAGCAGAGCTGCCTGCTCCTAGATTCTTCTCCCCTAGTAAGGGAACAACAAGGAACCGAGCAGACAAGGGATTAAATTTTAATGCTTTCTGATGCCAGAAGCTTTCTCTAGCTCCACTAGGCTGTTTCATCCTGGCCGTGCTGGGAAGTGCTTGAACGTGAAGCACTCACACATTAGGTGGTGCTAAACTCTAATAAATGTGGGCAAACTGATTTCTGGAGCTGTTTTCCATCTCGCTGCCACTCTGCACTCATCCTCGTGCTCTGAATGCTGCCCTGCACAGAACTGACTGCCAGTTCAGAAGCTTGCCAGTTTGCTGCTAAACTTGTCATAAATAATTCAAGATTAAAAGTTTCCTGAGTATTTTTTTTTTCAAAAATTACACCAAATATAACCAAGTTTAGGAACCTGAATTTAATGTTTTGGGACTTTTCTGCTCCTCACTATATCTCTGTTGCATTTGAGGAGCAACATAATAGTGAATCTGCAGTTGGGTATCTGGTAGAGCTTGAGACATTTTGCAGAGTATGAGGAGAGAAGGATGTCTGTGGTCTTCCCTGTTCATTGCTGAGCACAATTTTTTCATGCTCTGCACACACCTGCAGGCTGCGCAAAAGGTCGTGGGATGCAGCAAGAGTTGGCATGGAGTACATGGAACTTGCAGACTTCTTCAGAGTTTGCTTGTAAAATGTTTAAGACACACAGAAAGGTTCCTTTGAGTTCTGTTGCATGAGGGAAGCTTTGAATTAGGAGATCAGGACCTTATAGGATAATCCTGGACAATATTAGAAATGAAGGCATGTAAAATAGCTGAAGAGGTGCTTTGAAACAAGCTGCAGAGTAATGAATAATCACAGGGAACTTAAATGAGACTCACAGTACAGCCTTTTGATTGTTAAGGCAAGCTACCTCTCTTGGACTTCTTTGCCTCTCTGAGAACAAACGGCAGAATCAATAAGCCAGTCAAAGAGACTACTGGAAATTACTTTGAAGTTTGTGATGAAAGAGAATTTTCCTTCCTGTTTGAATTGCAGATTCCTTAACACAAAACATGGCTTGCTCACTTCCACCTGAACAAATCCATCTGAGGAGTCTAAGCTCTCATTCCACCCTAGCACCCAGCCCTCCTGAGCACCACTCTACCAAATGAGTTCAACCAGCTGCAGTCTCTGCTGCAGACATTGCTTTTCAAAGAAGGAGCTGAATTTTCTGTTTCACCATTACAGCTCTCGGGAAGTTTTGCTGCGGCTATTTTAAAGATGTTATAAATTATCAGATGGGGTAAAGGCAGGATGTTTCTCAAGCAATCCTAGGCTCTTTAGCCTTTTGGTTTTTGTCTTCTGTTTGTGTTCATGGGTTGAGAGAGCTGCAAAAGTACTAAAATGATTAACAGTAAATTAAGTGTTATGTTAGCATGTAAATTACACTTGAAAGTTCCAGACAGTTAATGAACTATTGGTTGGAAACTGGTTGGACAAAAAAAACACATAATTCCTAAAGATGAACAAGTCTGCATGCTACAAATCATATCAGTCTTACTTTCACCTTTTAAACATGTAACACAATGAGGTTGGATTTCTTGACTTTCTAGCTCATACCTGAAGGACACCACCTTGTCCTGGCTGATTCTGGCAGCCAGGGGATGTTTGCTCACTACTTGGTTCCTACTTTACAGACACTCAGTTTCTCTTCTGCAGTTTCAGAACTGCTTGATGGCAGGGCACGAATGGCACTAACTGGTTATGGTTATCCAGGGACTACTACATTTTAATCTTATGATGCTTCTTATTCTTTGCTGCCATCACAAGTCAGAAACCGTGACAGAGACATGGGTGGTCTTTATTAGCATGCAGTCATGCAATACAAGATTGTCCTTGACCAGGGCAGTTCTATTTCAAAAGTATCCCTGACAGGGATGGCTTCTATGCTCTGCATGTTTGCAGCACCTAGTAATTTCCTTTCCATTGAGGCTCACTAATTAGTATTTTACTCCATTCAAAGATGAGACCTAAGACATTAGGATAGCAACTTCCAGATAGATACTCATCAATTACTCAATTGGCAAAGCAGAATTTATGTAAGCTTTCTTAAACATAAAAATTACCTTGCTAACACTGGATGGTTTTTAAACTCCTCTTGCATGTTCCTGCACAATCACTCAGCCTTCAGTTGGTGAACTACAGCCTTTCAAACCACCAGGCCCTGCTTTCTATCTGTAAAGTTCACGCTGCTCACCTCTCGGGTCCCAGGAGACCTGTCCACATCCCACCTGGCAACTCCCTGTAGGTCCTGCTGGGTCCTTAAATTAATCTCCCTTTAAGAGGGGAAATGGAGAATGACAAAACTTGGTGCCTCATCTTACTAATGGCAAGATGGACCCAAGATGAACAGCATTTCAGAGGCCCATGAGGAGACATCTCCACCTTCCCTCAGATTCTCCCAAACACATTTCAAAAGACCAGGAATGCCACAGGCTTTAGTTGAAGACTTTAATGTCCCTGCCACTGCTTCAGTGCTCACAGAAATCCCTATTATCCCAGTCCTTTCTGAAGGAAGTTTACCCAAGAGAGGTCCTTTCATACTTCAAGTGTCCTTTAACACTTGGGTTCCTTCTGAGCTAAGGTAAAGTTGCAGGGACACATCTCCAAGTGAAGGGCAGGGAAGAAAATGTTAACCAGCTGACTGCAAAACCATGCCCTTTAACTGAAGGGAGGGAGGCATGCTGCATTTTTTATAGCTTGGGACAGAAAACTGCACAGTATGGCATGGATGCAAAATAAATGTTTCATGAGTCTCCTAAGAGACTCCTCCCTGAGAGGAAGGAGCTGGCGTGGTGGTGGCAGCCTCAGGGCCTGCAGGAGCAAGCCATGAAGTCTGTGGTAGCTGACGCAGCTTTCTGAGAGGATCTTCCCCCTTGGACTTCCATTGTTTTTTGTTAAATAAAACTTGGGCCCTTTTTTAGCAGAAGGGTGCCATGCATCCAGCACACACTGCCCTGGACATCAGAGCCAGGCAGTACTGGAGATGTGTTTGATGCAGCTCTGAAGGCTGTGAGCCTGCCCGCCCTGTACTCGTGAGCACATCAATAATTGAATGCTCTGTCAGACCATGCTCTTATTTTTAGTAGCATTGTTGCAAATGCCCTATGTGCTACAGAGATCTCTTTCTGCAATAGAATGTCATTTGCAGTCTAATTTCAACACGGTTAGCAGAGTTTGCAAACATGATAATAGCCTTGGGAAAAATTGTTTCTGTGAGAGAAGAACCTTTGGTTTAGTCTGAGACTGTTATTATTCTATCTCTTATGCTATCTCTGTTCTATGGCAGAAAGATTGCAGGGAATTTGTTACAGTTTGCAGTGAAAACAGATGGTGCAACAAAGGAGTCAAAAAACAGGGATAAGAGAATAGATTGTTATTAGATTAGATTATGTATGTATTATTATCTAAGATAATTTGGCCAGTTCTTTAAAAAATGTCAGGCATCAGCTTTCTGGTATCAAATATAGATGTCAGGTGGGTTTTTCCAGAGTAACTAAGTAAATGACTCCACATACTTCTACAAAATCCCTTTGCTCCAGTTACCAGGGAACAATCTTTTCCCCCTGACTCTTGCAAGTCCCAGGGTACTTTTGTAGTCCCACCATAAGAAGGTGTCAACAAAAAAAAATTTTCCCCTGACAAGAGCATAATGATCCTCACCACCCATAAATTATGACACTCCACAAGCAAAGCAAACCAATAAACTCATTCACCACTTCCCATAGTCAAGAAGGTGTTCAGCCATCCCCTGTGTAACAACGACTGAAGAAAACAAACACCATCACACTGAACACCCCCCTTTTCCACCTTCCCCCATCTTTATATTGAGCATGTCACCACACAGGATATCCCTGTGGCCAGTTGGTGTCCTCTGTCACAGCAGTGTACCTTTCCAACTTCTTGTATCACCCCCCAGCCTCCTCACTGGTGGGGAGCAGAAGAGGCCTTGACTGTGTAAGCACTGCTCAATGGTAATGAAAGAGGTGTAGAAATGTGTTCAAGAGGCATCTGGATCTGGAGCTGGGAGATAAGGTTTAGTGGTGTAGGGATTACAGTGATAGTGCTGGCTTGACAGTTGGACTTGATGATCTAAAGGTCTCTTCCAGCCTTAATGATTCTTTGATTCTAGGAAAACATCCCTAAATTATCGACACTACTTGCAGCACAGATCAAAACCACAGCTCCATACCAGCTACTATGAAAAAAATTATCTCAGCCAAAACCAGCAGAGACTTACAATGTCACATTGGATAAACTAAAATATTAAACTGGCCAGAGCACCAAGCTGGCATGAAGAAACAAGTCTGGGAGCATGGAAGAACAAGGGTTGTGATGCTCACACTGCCTGGCACAGGGACCAGGCTATGTCATTTCTTCTGCACAGAACTTGAGCGGTATCACAGTGTGCACATCTGGAGGTCAGTGGTGCCACCGCGTGTGTGAACATTTTGCTATTCGGTCTGGCCCCAGACAGCTCCAGCGACCACTAAAACCTCGGGCTTGTTCTGGCCTCCAAGCACGGGGAGCTGCCCTGTGCCGGGAGCCGGCCGCAAGCTGCAGCTGCTGTTACGGGACTCTCCACTTCGTGTCCTCGCTCGCCTGCTTTTGGATCAGCCAGGAAAAGAGAGGGCTCTGGCTTCAGGAAGGACAGAGGCTATAAAGCAAGAAGACCTGAGTTACCCGCGTTTTTTACGACAAGAATTAATCGAAAAATTCAGTCCTCTCCAGGCTCTGACCGAGCAACCTTGAGGCTGCAGCATCTCTCCTGCTGCCTCTTGGGTTTGAATGGCTTCCGGACGGGACCCGCACTGTGTAGACACTGTAATCCACATTCAGGGGCTTGTCTTAGCTCCTCGAAGCCTGCAGAGTATGGCAGGCTGACCTGTAGGGTGTGATACAGCTGAAAATCCCCGGGAATCTCTTCTGATCCAGAGAGCATGTCTGTCTCATCGTGGATAAGCAAGTGTGAACGCTTTCACACCATGTCTGCTAATGAGTTACTGGACAGACTGTATTGGTCTCCTTTTGAGTCCTGAGCTGTAAAGCATCAGCGTATGCTTCAGGCTGAAGGTAATTCTTCCCTTGCATGTTCACTGATAAGTAAACAATCCAACTGGGAGACCTCCCATAGATCTCTGTGCGCATTTCAGACTGGACGAAAAACCTGACTGAGTTTTCACAACTGTCCCTGTTAAGCTCATATTACTACCTTTAAAGTTCAGCTAGCTTGTTAATAAAATCTCATTCCCTGGATGTCTCAAACTGGGGACAAATAAGGTCTGTGCAGACCAGCTCATGTATTGCAATCACCTGCACCTCACAGGACATATGGAATTGCAGGGGAATCTCTTCACACTTCCTCTTTGCCCAGCTCCTCACACCTGAAATTGATCTCTTCGTAATGGAAATTATTTTAGTACATGTAATGAAAGAATTTATAACTAATTATATATTATTTATAACTAATTTTATAACTTTAGTATGATAACTATTGCTCAAAGAAATGTCTTTGCAGTTTTTCTATTATGACAGTAAGGAGTACATTGAACAACACACCTGCTCCAAAAGTTTTCACCAGTTTGGACGCAGGAGGACTGAACCATCTTGCTGAGCAGCCCTGGGCTTTGCCATAATAATTGTTTCAGGAATCTTTCTCTGCTTGGGAGTCTGGAGCCCCAAAAGCTTTCATTCTGTAAGCTGGTAGAAGACAAAGACCTATTTTAAAACTGAAGTCTTTCATGAAGGAACAACATTGTATTTCATATTATCCTCCTTTTACCAAGTTCTCCTGTTTTAAGGTCAAAACCTGTGAGGTTTTTTCAGATCTTTTCTGCGTACAAAAGCACAAATGTGAGACAATGCAGCCCTTCCACCAGGGATTTGTTCCAGTGATGAAAACTATCTCGCCCTATTTCTTTTGAGAAACATTTCTAGCCTAAATTTGCAGCAGGTTGTTCAAGTACTGCCAATTGCTCCTAGGGTGAACTTTAGAGGGATAAAATTTCCTGTTAATGGTAAATATTCATGGCATCAGTTCATGAGTTGGACTTTCAACCAGTAATTCCACCAACAGTTTAGTAGCATAATAAGAGGATTATCTCCTTCAGTTCCCATTCCTGTTCCCCAAACTCAATGCTCATCAGTCCAAAGTCTTCAAATTATTTTCTAGGGCTTCTGACTTTTGTCCAATTGAGCATTAACTTGAACAACTGTATCTGGCAATGTTTTATGTCTATTTAAATTCAGCATAATTCAATCTTTCTCCTTTGCTATATAATTCTTGATTCCTTTTCTTTGTCCTGACAAATATTAGGACATGGGCCCCTAACCCAAACCTTCTTTTTGTGAATTGTTAGGATCCACCTTGAGGCTATTGAGAGGTGGAAGGCAGAGCTGGTTTTGTTTGCAAGATCAAGAACAGAGCTGAAAAAACAGAAGCATTTATTTCTCCAGGGTGTAGACCTAGAGCAACTGGAAGGTTTGGGCTGTCACTGATGTATTAGGTGTGAAATACCCACTATCTTTAACAAGGTGAATCTCTGACAGCAAAGCCTGTTATTCATGGCACCAGAGAGAACTGCATCCATGGGCCAATTTTCTGTTCAGCTGAAAATCACTCTGTATTTTTCTGCAGAAAATGCACTTTCTTTGCAGAGAACTGATTCTATTTGGGTGAGTTGTACTGAAGGAATACTGCTATTTTAAAAATAACTGTTATTGGCTTTAGTTTGATGTGGAATACAATAAAAACTAGGCCGAATTATGCAGGGTTACTATAATTATTTTGAAAGCTCAGCATGGAAAAATTTGTAACAGCTCATGTGCTCACATCAGGGATCGTTTCAATTTTACCCTCATGAACAGTTGTTCATTCATTGCTGATTGCAACAATCTTTTAATCAAGAAAACAGTGTGAATATTTTACTCCAGCTGGTAACAGGGATTAGGGGAAATGGTGAGATTAATTTTACAAGCTGATTTTGAGAACCAAATTCTTCAAAGCAGTAATATTTGCTAAATAGAAAGAAGTGGCTTTAAAGCTTCTTTAAAAGGAAAGACAGTGTCAAATTCAGCCTTTCATCAGTGTGTTGCAAATGTTTTTGCACCAGAGAAGCAGCAATGGGAAGGTCTGCATCAGACTAGAGAGGGAGTTTTTCCCCATTGCTCTTCATGTGGCAGCGACGGACAGCAGCTCTGGTTTGCTTCACCAGCAACAAATTATAAATCACTAAATGAATGAGCCAACACACAACAAAACAGCTGGAAGCAAGGATCTTCCCTCCCATTCTCCTTGACAATCCAATTAGCTCATGCAGCGCTTATTTACTCTTCAGTGTCCAATCCCAGCATCTTACTGTCTACCTTAGAGCTAGTGTTATCTGACAACAGAAAGGTGGACAGACATTGCAGTTGGCTTTCCAGGCAGGAAGATGTAGGGAGGGGATAAGAAAACAAGTCTTTTCTCTGTTCAAATCCCATATTCCTTGCACGTTATTCATCACCACAGCTGTCTGGAAAGGACCTTTCAATATTTTCCCATTCTTAATGTGAAAGAGGGAAGGAAGCCAGGGGGATCGCCTTAGATGTTATTATTGTCAACTTCTGTGGGTTTTTACCCCTGGAAAATGTTGTGGTTAAAAGTGCTAGAGGTGTCTAGTGAATGCAGGAGAATTCTTGATGAAACCTGGTTTGAGGGTTCCCACCCAAACACACACACACGCACTTTTTCAACAGAAAATGGTACTTCTGGAGGAAAGAACACAAACTTTTCTGACCACTGTTTGATCACCTCCAGGATGATTACAAATCCTCCAGGTTCTGCTTATAGTCTGATGGAGTCCTACATCATCATTTTTAAGCAGGGTTCATCCAGGCATCGCACAAGCAACAGCAGTTGCATTGCAGATTTGCCTTGAAGAAGGACCCATTTGGGCATCACTTGTGCCAAAACTGTTCCACTTCAGCTTGCTGCAGGGCTCACTTGCCCGATCTTACTGTGCCATTTGGACCCATACTTCCGAGGGGACATTGCTCTGAGAGGAGGATGCTAATTAGACTTCTCAGATGGCCCATCTGAGGAGACAAGAGCACAGGAGAGTTTAGCCCACAGACCTCACAACCATTTTCAACGACCAGGTTTGGAAACACGTGAAGGAGATGCCCAAGATAAGAGAATTTAGTCTCAGTTCAGAGTTGGGCAAATAGGCAGCTATGGAGCCAGACCCACAGCCCTGCCACAAATACCTGTTTTGCAGTGAGTATATATAACTAATTAGTCCACGGGACACACTGCTTTTATAAGTGATCTTGTATTCTAGTAAGCAGAGGAAAAACTGCATCAAAGATGTATTTTTTAACAGTAAAGTGACACTGCAAAGTTACATACAATTTAGGAGCTTTTCTGTTAGTGTAAAAGGATATGGCCCAGATTCTTCACTCTTCCCCAGCACAGGTGGAGTGACTCCTCCGAGGTGCAACTGAGAGGCTTCACTGCCCTGCCCTGGTAAACTCTTGGTGGCTTCACTGGGGATCTTCCATACCTGCAGAATTCAGGTTGGGGCCATTTATCATTAATACAATAAAAAGCAAATGAGAAATCCCTGGTTAGGTATGTTATTAGTATCAGGTTTCATATTGCTCTCCAGACTGGTCGGGTTTAGGGGTTGTTTTTTTCTACAGGCTCTTCTGGAATGCTAATAGGGACCAGGAAACTTGAACCTATTCAAATTGATCTCTTGATATTTCTCATTCATTTATGTCTTGAGATTATTCCATAATGAGAAAATGTTCGGATTTTTCATACAGAATCAAGCAGCTTTGATATGCCACACTTTACCCCAGCCAGCACCTTCTACATAGAGGGAGCATAGATAGACCTCTGTCATGGTGATATTTTCCTTATCTTTTTAGCAGCATGAAAACTGGCAAGTAAATATTCTATAGAAGTTCTCAGCACAAAACTGAAAATGAAATATTTAATCTCCATGGAAACAGCTTATCATGGAGGGAGGATTTCCCCCAAAATCAGATTGTGAGCTTCCAAGAACACATCCTGAAAATGATGATTTCACATCAAAGCTGAAAAGGCAAATGGGAGGAGAGAGATTTGGAGGAGGGGGAACCTGGCTGCTGGTGTTCACCAGGCCTGTGCAGTTTCACCCTCCAAGATCTAACTCCTCTGGATTTAGTGTACATGTGAGCACTTCCTTAGATTTTAAGCACTATGGGCAGAAGTGCCATTGTTAGGTATTTAATCTGAAAGCAAAGAGGATCATCTTTCTTCCTTTCAAATCTAAATCTCTTGTTAGCTTAATTTCTTAAGAGGGGAATACAATCAGATGGTCTTCTTCCCCCAGTGCAGTTGGAAGTCAGGCTTCTTTTCTGTCTTTACTCCCAAAGAAAAGCGAAAGTTACAAAGGAATGCTTGCTTATATTTGTAGCTTTTTTCTGATCACTGAAGTACACGTGATTCAGCCCCTTAAATCCCTTTATTCTGTCTTTGAGTCTGCACTCTGCCAAGTGTTTTATTTTCAGTCTGCTCTGTAGCTTCCCACTTTCCTCAGAGGTTCTCCTTTTAACTGCAGCATTTTAAAACTCAGTACCCACATGCCATCATACAACCACACCATCTCCTCTTAAGTTTTAGATTTTCTACTCTACTTCTAGGCAATAATCAATACACTTGATTGCTCATGCCATCTACCAGCAGTGGAAGAAAGAAAAATCCCTCATGAATGGCCCAGACCACTTTCCACAATCCATGGTTGAACTAGGTCCTCCTGCCCCTGTGGCCTGGAATTCATTTTCTTTCTGCAAGTCACTGAATTGTCCTCACATGCTTTTATGATAATTCCTTAAGTGCCTCAAGTCATGGCATGCGGACTCCTCTGCGGCTTCTCTTCTGTGGCTTGAGAAACAGTGCTGATCTTCACAAGTTATTTAACTGTTCACGATCTTTGCACGGCTAACGGAGAATGGATGGTTCCCAGCTAGTAGCCCACTTCAGAGCCTCCTATTCCTAATCTTGCTGATTTGGATCTTGGCTGAGGTCTGAGTAAAAAGTGACATTACTTGACATCTGGTTTTGAAATGAACTGGCAGTTTCTGTTTTTTAAAGGTACATGGTTGATATGTGATACTGGAAATTTTGGTGACATGTTCTTAGCAGAGAAGAAACCAAGGATGGAATTGGCATGCAATCTGAATTACTGCAACATGATGAAACATCTCTTTAGATCAAAAGACCTCTTGTCAGTGCAAACCACCCCCATGTATTCAAGCTGTTTGGATTATTCCTTTGGAAGCTGGACTATTGCAGAATTCAAAAGATGATGTCCTTGCATATGAAGACCTGTGCAAGCAAAAGCATCCTTTATCCAAAAGGATTTTGGAGTGGCAATATACTGAGGCTGAGGTGGAACCTCAACACTGCAAGCAGCTTTGCATGTGTCCATCCAACTATATTCAAGCAGAGGCTCTTAGAGCATTAGAGGCCTTCATCAGGAGACTTCCACTGAAGATCAGCTTTGCTTCTTGCAGAGGTAGCCATGGAAATGTCTGGCCTTCCATAAATACCGCCCAGTCCCAGTGGGTGAGGGGGTGGGTTGGGTGAAGGGCTTAGTCCTTCCTCACTCGGGCAACATATCAATAATTTCCTTCTGAAAAGAAATAGTTTGCTTTTAATAAAACTTGGCAGCAAGCAGAAGTCTGAAGAGTAGCACAATCCCAGCAGCATTCCCATAAGGTCTCCATGTGGGGCAGGGATGCTGGGCAAGCAGTGACTCTTCAGGCTGAAATCATTACTCTGCCTTTAAAGCTGTTCCAAACTCAACTCCCCTTCAGGAAGCACTGAAAGAGAGCAAACTTGTACCAGCCATGATGGCAATTTTGGTGACTTTCCATTTCAAGACAGTCCTTTTCTGAGTAAGGAGTTTCAGTTTGTTTGTGACCTGATCTAATGCCTGCCACATTCACTGAGCTGCAAGGTTGTCTCCTCAAATTTGCTTTGCTTGAAGGTTTTCCATCAACTACCTGTAAAACAGTGGGGCAAAGAGCCTGTTTTCCCATTTCCCAGTGAGGCTTGATTTACTGATGTTTGTAAAGCACATGGTAGTTTCTGCTTGGGGATTTCAAAGACCTACATTTGTGCCTAGTCTAAGTACCCTGACTTCAGCAAAGCTATGAACCAGATGAATATCTCCATCTTGTGCTAGTAACTCCTAACTAATCTTATTAAATCCTTTCCAGACCCAGATCAATATCTGAAATGCACTCTGTCCTGTAATTAATCTGATGAGCCATGCTAGCCTTGTTTACAAGTCCCTTCAAATTTTTCTTCAGACATTTTTATTTTAAAATTAAACTGGCTTAGCAGAAGCAGGGTCATGATCTCTGTTTCTCAGTAGCTTTTTCATGCCCTTATTAAATCTCCTGTACTGAGTGCATTCAGTAATTCAATGATTCTGCCTGGTGAACAGAATTGGACACCAGATTCTTAGAGACCCTGCACAGGAGCACGTTTGCAGGTTGATGGCTCATGTGTGAAAGGAATCAATCAGACCAACCTGTCAGATTTGTGGATTTGTTCCTCAAACACATAAATGTCTGTGATGAAGTGTGTGGAACTACACAAGTTAGAGCAGTGTCAGCACTCCTGGCTCCTACCTCATGCAGCCATGTGTCCTCACCAATGCTTGGTCTGCTTCAGCTCTTGAGAACAGGGTCCACCTCCTGGCAAGGATGGTTTCCTGACATCTGGCTCCTTCAGAGTGAAGGGCTATTCAACAATCAGTGATGAACCACTAATTAGTGATTAGTGCTACTAATGGATTGGGGTGTGAAACCATCCACCTTTAGCTTCACTGCCCTCCAGAAAATGGGCATGTGATCTTCGTTCATTAATAGTATAGATGACAGCAAGACTTAGAAGTAAGCTGTAGGAACAGAAGGAATGAACTGATAAAGATCATGACCCAATTCCGTCGCCATTGACAAACAGTCACACAGCTCACGTATGCGAGAGCGCAGGAGTCAGCAATTAACACGCTACAGTTGTGTGCAGGCTCAAAACCACAGCTGGCTGGTCTGGGGTTGGCAGTAAGTTCCAGTCTGAGCAGGAGGTTGGACTGCAGACCTCCACAAGTCCCTCCCAACAAGCTTTTCCAGGAGTCTGTGACCCTGCTCTAGAGTCCTATCCTGTTGCACAACACACAAATGTTCCCACTCTAGTGAGAAAGAAAAGGGGTCTATGGATGGGGAGAAGCTATTGGATATACACACAGGGAATCATTAGAGAGATGGAAACAATATTATGGTGTTGGTTTCTTTTTCTTCATCAGTCTGTAGTATTCTTTGGAAGGGACTCAGCTAATTGGAGGTATCAAGGAGGTGCTGAAGAGGCTTATGGCAACAGGGGCAACAAGCAGTGTAAGGCTGAGACAAAACACTGAGATTCTGGGTGGAGAGCATAGCCACAGATATTACCTAGCCCCTAGAGCTTTCTATGGAAGTCTGAAGTTTTTCCCATTTAAAGAGTGGAACTCACAAAGATTTTTGGCCTCAGATTTAAGGTTTCTTCATGAGACACAAAGGATATTGCACAGCTCAAAATGCAGTATGTGAAATCACTGAGAAAGTGTCAGCTTGGACATTGCTGTTAACCCTAAAGGTGCTCAAAGGCCCTATGAGGAGCTCCACACCAACCCTTTTTATTATTTGAAGCTTATGTCATCATAGAATTGTTTAGGTTGAAAAAGAGCTCTAAGATCATTGAGTCAGACCATTAACCCAGCACTACCAAGGCCACCACTAAACCACGTCCCCAAGTGCCACATCTACACATCTAAATACCTCCAGGGATGGTGATTCAACCACTTCCTTGGGCAGCCTGTTCCAACGCTTAACAATCCTTCCAGTGAAGAAATTTTTCCTAATAGCCAATCTAAACTCTCCCTCTTGCAATTTGAGGCCATTTCCTCTGTCTTGCCACTTGTTACCTGAGAGGGGTGAGGAGAGAAATGGGCCTTTTTGTTCCTTCTGTAGAGACTTAAGGCACTTATCAACACTTCAGCTGATGATTCAAGTTTGGTACAGGTCTAGCCCACTCTTTTGCCCAGTTCATGTATCTTGTAGCTGATATATATGCTAGTTTGGATTCAGAGCCCATTTAAGAACATCTTCCTTATCTCTGAAGGAATTTGCATGCCTCACTGTTCCCCTTGCTTAATGAGGAAAGCCTGACCCTCAGGCTTGTGAAAATCACCCCACAGCTTGTGAAAATTACCCCACTTTTGCATCAAAATTTTTGCCTGGGTCTAGTGACCCCGCCCTGACCGGGAGAGATAACTTGACCAGCCAGAACAGTGCTGGGCTGACAGGAAATCGGCAAGCTCAGTTCTGCAAAGACATGCTCAGCTGGGCTGCTGCCGCGTGGGATGCAAGGATAAGAAACCTTTCCGGGATGAGATCTGGGACACAGCTCAGCCCTGTGTGTGGGCTTCACTACCAGGGTCACACAAGACCCCTGTTCCTGCAAGTAAATTTTAGAAGAGTGCTCAGCATAGTTTGAATATCCCAGCGTGGGGTGGGGGTAAGGGAGCAGCTCGGGGACTCCTCCTCTCACCCTTCATCCTCATGGGAATTAAACATGAGAACTAAGTGCTCGCTTTTCTGAAGCTATTATTGGCAACCAAGGCAAAATGTCCCTTTTCATGACAAGTAAATGACCTGCTAAGTACAAGCTATAAAAATTCAGGTCATGTTTTCTGTTTCATTAATATGCTGCCTGACAAAGCCTTTGCCTGCTGGGGCTCTCTGCTGGGGAATGGGAGTTAGAAAACCCTTAAGGATTTCTCACTGTCATTAGGAGATAGAAAGGCAAACAGGCTTCTGAAGGAAAGACGTCTCCCAAAAGACAGGCTTTGTGTCCTGATCTCATGCACAACCACAGGAGGAGGCAAATAATGCCATTTACACACACAGTCCCAGTAGTGTGGGGTTCGAATGCTTTTATGTTTCACTAATAGCTGGGCCTGAGTGTCCCAGAAGTCAATAAGAAGGTTCTTTTGATTGCAACAGGCAGTGGACCAAAAATGCTATTTAGACACAGAAATGTTTGTTAAGCTGGCAAGGAGGGGGAGAAGAACAATATTAATCAGAAAGAGAATTCAAGGGAGAATCTCTCTGAAATGTTTTTCTACAAAAAATCACAGAAGCATTTACTTTGGAAAAGATCTCTAAGATCCTCAAGTCCAGCTATTAACCCAGCACTGCCAAGGCCACCACTACACCATGTTCCTAAGTGCCACAACTACACACCTTTTAAATACCTCCAGGGATGGTGATTCAACCACTTCATGGGAGGCCAGTTCTGAGGCCTGACCACCCTAACAGTGAATAATTTTTTTTCTAACAAACATCCAATCTTAAACTTCCCTTGTTCAACTTGTGGGCATTTTGTCTTACTCTGTCCCTGGCTGCCTGGGAAAAGAGACTGACCCCCACCTGGCTACAACCTCCTTTCAGGGAGTGGTAGAGAGCAATAAGGTCCCCGCCAAGCCTCCTTTTCTCCAGGCGAGACACCCCCAAGCTCCCTCAAATGCTTCTCATAGGACTTGTGCTCCAGACCCTTCACCAGCTTCCACAGCTACTGTAGTGTTTGGGCCAGTAGCACCATGAATTTACTGGAGATGGTTGTTCTTTCCACTTAAAACTGTCTTTCAGAAATCAGAGAACTGTCTCCCGGCAGAAGGCATCCAAGGTGTATTCAGAGGGTGCATCACTTCTAGATGTAACTACAGGGATTTCCCAAAAAGGATGTAGCAAGGCTGGACCTTCATTGACATGCTTGGCTCAAGTTGGATTAATCTAAAGCTTGGTTCTGTATCTAAAACCTTTTCCCTGTGTAGGGAGTTTGAGCTTGAAGGAATTTGAAGAGCATTAGGTTTTGCTCTTGGCAATATTGAGTAGAATGTGTCCTGTCTTCCTGACTGTGTTCTCTGGGCTTGCAGGGTGGTAACTGATGTGCTGTCCTACCTAGGACTGAGGTTTGGCTTTCCACCTCCAGGTCAATTCCCATCCTCTCACCTGTCCTGCTTCCTCAGCTACAAGCTGATAAAGTGAGTTTCACATGGAGAACATGGAGGCTGAGATGCAGCAGGGAGATCCAAAACGTAACCTGAGTGCCATTCAGAGGGTTATAAACATATCATTTAGAAATAAAAATCATTGCCATTCAGAGGGCTATAACTATTTCCTTGAGCCACCAGGTATTTCCAGGTTTGGCATGCAGGTGTCCTGATTAATTACTTCTTGCCAAATGTAGGTTTTAGGGACCTGGCTGCTTTGTGCCCTTTGTGTTGTTCACTACCATGTATCTTGTTCTCTGCAGTGCTCCTGCCCAGAATGCCAATGTTTTGGAGCAGCACTATCAGCCTCATTCCAGGGATACTCAGCCTGCAATGAATGCATTGATTCATAGCTTATTTTCAAAGCCAGAAGGAATTGCTGTGCTGATCTGCTCTGACCTCGAGCATTCAGTGGGCACAGCAGTATTTATAGCTCTGTTTACAGCATTCTGCTCTGTATACAAGCGAACAGGGACAAGTAAAGAGCAGGTTCCCTGTCCCAGTGTAGGTTTGACAGCCACTACAAGCTCAACTGCTTTATTAAGGTATTGCCCTCAGTAAGTGGCAGGGCAGATTAGCTCTGCCAATTCCAGAACACGTGGGCAGAGAGTCACCCACACAGAGCACTTGTGCATACAGTTATGGTCTGTCTGCAGCACCAGCAGAAATAAGCTCCAGGTGCAAGCACAGAGATCTGGGAAATCCTGAGCCTGTGTTTCTTAGTCTCCATGCTAAGCCTGTCTTGCGTCTGCTCTTGGGGGATCATCTGTCCTATGTTCTAACCATATGGAAGCAGCCCAAAAGATGCCTAAGATCACTGGGTAAGATGATTGAAATGAGCTTAGGAATAATAAATAACTTGTAGGGAGGTTCTAGGGAATAGCAGGGCAGAGCCACCACCAACTGCAGCTGCTACAGCTCTCCCAGTATAGTATTTCTCAGGGTGGGTTCCCTGCTTTGCATTTGGTGGTTTCCCTGCTTTATATATTTTCCTGTCACAAAGACACAGCGTGTTCCAGAGCACCATGCTGCTGCATTTCAGATGTGGTGAGGAACTGACCTGCCCCAAGCTCAACCGGTCCCAGAAGATAAACTCGCTTCTATGTGTGGAACTGAGACCATTAAAATGGAAACAATGCTAAAAGTTACCTCACTTTGCACTTGCCATGTCCTGTCTTTATGCCTTGCAGCCAATCTACAGGCCATTTGTCTTTCCCCTGCACTTAAATCTGCTGTCTGAGTTCCTGATGTGTGGTGAACGTCCAGCCAGAAACCCGAGCAATAACCAAATATATTCATTAGACATATTAGATAGTTTTTCTTCCTGTTCAAGGTCAGATTTCTGCAGGTTAATGCCCTGGAACTGCCAGGGCAACATTAAGACACCCTTGTCACTTTTTTCCCAGTAAAATGGAATTTACTACATGCTTTAGAATATGATTTTCATAGCTAAATTTTGCTGGAGTTCTGATTGACATGTGTCCTGTCAGGTTCAAATTCCCGAGAGCCTGCCTTTTTCACCAAACTATATTTGTGAGTGAACACATAATTGACTAACATTGTACATCCCTTGGATGAAATCCCTAAGAGGAAAAGTAATTGCTTTTTTACATGCACAAATGGTAAAATCAGCTGGAGCTAATGCTCTGATAGTTAAGAGAAGCAGTTATTAATATTTCTCTGTGGAAGCAGCAAGGCCACCAAGGCCCTTGCAACTGTGAGTCTCACAGTCTTGCTCTTGGGCAAAGTATCTGCAGTCATCTTTAATCTGTTCCATCTCTCCCCAAGCAGCTCACCCAGCAGTGTGAACAAATTGCCTGGAAATGTCGTCATCGGGCTTCATCTGGCACTATCTCCCCTTCTGTCTGGGTCATTGATTTCCTCATCTCCTCTGCCTTGAAACTCACATCATACATTAATTTGTGGCTCTCCAGTACTGAAGCAGCTGCACTGTGCCTTCACTGCTCAACACCAGCAGCCTTCGGCCTCTGAAGTGTCCTTCACTGCTGCTCATATGAAGACCTCCTGAATGTGTCTCAAGTGGCCTCCCTGCCTGCCACATAACAACATGTGCTCTGCCAGCTTTTGTTTCATCACAAGAGAGCTTAGAGCTCTTCTGCTTTCGAAAATTGGGTAAGATTCAGTCTCCTTCTGACAATGACTCAGTGTGCTGGAGAAATTACTCCTGACTTGTATGAGCAGCTACTGTGGATCTCTCAGAGCTGTGCCAGTCTCTGCTAGACACCAGCTGCCCTCTGGAGAGCAGAGCAAAGACCTGGGGCTGCTCCATGCTCTGGTCTTATGATTGCTAAATATAGTCCATTGATAAATAACATAAATGCATGAAGGGCACAAGAATCAACAGTTGCTGCAGTTGGTAATGCAGCCTTTTCCTCTTTTCTTTTGCCCGTCTCACTGAGGCCTTTCAACATCACCCTTTGCATTTTGAGTAGGTATTGTATCTTTGCACAGCTATTTCCAAGCATCTAATCTGGCCAGCAAAAACTTACTTTCCCTGCGTTTTATTAGGAGTAATAAAAGTCCCACCTTTCCTCAACACTTGTAAACTGAGTATATCTGACATGGAAATAAGTGCAAGATGGTGAGACCTCAGATGTGAAGCCCTTACTCCTAAATTAATGGTGATCTTAATGGGAATAATTCCATTCAAAGGAAGTGTCAGATAAAATGAGTCTATTTCCTTAGGGAAGCATGTTATTTTACAAAGCTCTGCCAATCCTTGCCTTTTTAGAAACCAAATTAGCAGTCTCTTTGTTTCACAGCCAAATTCCTCATCCTAGGCCTGGAATATGTCTGGAAAAATATTTCTAGAGAATCTCCTGTTATAAATAACCTGGTTGAGGGAAGTATTCTTTGTATCCTTCCTAGAACAAAGAGCAGTAGGCTGTAAAAGGGCATGGAGAAAGGGCTGATCTCTTGTACTAGAGAAAATAATCTTGATTTTGAGGCTGATGTTCACAGCATGTGCTCGGGATGAGTCACATGGAAGGCAAATTGAGATAAGAGCAAAGACTCTTGAAAGAAAATGACTGATTTTAATCTCTGTATCCTGGCTTACATGGTCTTTGCTGTAGAAATAAAAGATCTGCATTTCCCTACAATGTCTCCTCAAAAGGTGCAGCACCACCAGTCCCCCTGAGCTTCCTACCCTCACTGCATGTGCCCTCACTCTATGGTCCCTAAGCCTCTCAGGAGGTTTTTCCTTCGTGACTCCTTTATAGAGGGTGCTCTTGGTCAGCCTGTCCCAGCCCTCCCGCAGCTGTCACAGCCACACCATGTCCCATCTCCAGCCACGCTGACTCTGAGGCAGTCACATGTGAACTTTTATCACGTTTATGTAGTTGCATGTGAACATCACTAGATGTCCTCTACTGCTAAGTAGCTTCACCGTGGTCTGTGCCAAGCACCAGAGAAATTCGGTGAAATCAATCTCAGTTGTTTAAGCTATTTTATAGCTTCATTGTTGCTAGCCCATAGAAGCACAGCAATACTGATCATCCGTAGCCCGAAGGAGTGATCTGCTATCTCTGACCAACCGGACTTACAGTGGCAGCAAAGCTACTGCATTGGTTTCATGCAGATTTGGAGTCAACTGGCAGTGTAGGAAAACCTCAACTTTTTTATTTGCAGCTCATTTGAGACTGACCCATCAGACAGGGTTCAGGCTGTGGTCTACTTGTGCTCTTCTCCAAATTCAACACCAAGGGTCAAGCCCCCAGGGCTCTGCTCTAGGAAGATCTGATCTGGTGCAGGATGGTGCATTTATCTCTGCAGGGTGCAGGCAGGTACAGCTCCCTGCTCCAGCACAACCTGCCTGTCTTCCAGACAGTGATGCCAGGAGCACCTTGGGTTAGTTCTTGGGAGGGCCATTGCATCCCCTCAAACCCCATCTCCATCCTCTGACTTCCCTGAAGTGACCTTTTATCCCTGGCTATGTGGCACCAGCAGGAACTTGTACTGACAAAAATCTTACCCATTGCACTGTTCCTGCAGGGAAAACATTTCTCTTTTTTGTGCAAACAGTCCCTGCCTTGCTGTGGTGCTGTGCAAACCCTCATGTTTGCAACCTCCTGCTGCAGAGCTTGGGCAAGGGAAGTGTCCCAGCAGCCCAAGAGGCAGTTGCCAACAAAACAAGCCAAGAGGCTCATGCTGCACTAACCCATTCAGCTTTAATGTGGGATAATAAACAGCCACATTCATCTAGACCTAATAGTGAAATATTATGCTACATATATAATACATCCTCTGATTTAGTGAGAGCTTACCTGAAGTATAATCTGACTTGAGGAGCTCAGAGGCTGTACGGTCACTTCAATCTATTCACTGAAGCTGAAACAGACTGGAAATGTCATGTGCTTAAATCTGTATGGGGGAAATGTTGGCTGAATTTTAAAGCACTCTTTTCTTTTAGCTTTCTATTTCGTTCCAGGGTTTGAAGTGTCACCATTCCTGCACTCACATCCCCCCAGGGAGGGCTGGTGAAGGGGAGGCTCTTCATGCCACTGCCTCTACTGTCAAACTGAACGTGATGTTTTGTTTGAGGGCTCCTTGGGGTGACTCAGCAGGATACAAAAATGCAGTTAAATAGGAGTTGTATTGTATAAGCGCTCAACCACAGCAGCAATTCCCCTTTAGCAGTGTTGTTAACTAATAGACACTACAAGGAATTTAATGCTGCTCCAGATACTGGCTGGAATTGAAAGAGGACTTTTTGGCTTTCCTCCGTCCTTAATTTTAGTATTTCTTACGGGTTGGAAGGCTACTGAGAACTGAGCAATAGCCTGAATACCTGACGTACAGGAGCCAGGCCACAGCCTTTTCCTCTCAAATGTTACTGACTTTGGTATGAAATGAATCACAGATTTTCAGGTTTAGGTGTCTGAATATTGGGCTTGGTTGGCAAATCGCTACAGAAGCAGAAATGTGCAGCTCTGAAGGGTGATCTGTTTAACATGCCCAAATACAAAGCGGGGTGCTCAGATTTAAAGATCTAAACCTGAAATCTTTGGCCTACCAGTCCCAGGACTGCTGTGGCCCCAGCATTTAGTGACAGTATTTCCACGCCGCTGAGGGTGTATAAATGACCTCCTGTGTGCAGCTTTGCCAATTCTGCCCTCGTTGGTGGCAAGATGTGCTGATAGCAAAAACCAGATTCCTCGTAGCCAGTCACCTCCATCACTGCGCTGCAGTCTGCCCTGGGAATGTGAGGAGACTGCTTTAGAAGGAAAATTTGTAACCAGCAGGGAAGCTGAGTTTCACACAGAATTCAGGTGCAAACATGTGACTCCTGTTGACAAATGCATGTTTTACAAACGCAGCTGTTGATTCATGTGAACAATGCACATCTGTCCCGCGGTTTGGTTGGGAAAGCCTGTGGGGATCCTCCTGGTCTGCTCCCTCTCACCTCCTCCATGCTGCTGGACCGATGCAGATTTTGAGGCAGATACTCATGTCTCTTGTTTGTAAAACGGCAGTACACTTCTCTCTGCCTCTTACACATCTGGAAAAGACAGCACGGAGGCTGTCTTGTTCTGTGCACGCCGCAGCGCTGTGCCAGACTCCTTGGGTAGATCTTTCCGGGGAATACTGGAGTGTACATAATGCTAATTCGGCACAGGAGGAGAGCTGGGACTCTTCACTTGGGTTTAAGAACCATTTTGAGCTCCTGTACCTCTGCATTGCACACCACCAGGGAGGTAAGCCCTGACACAGCAAGGTAAATCAGCAGGTGCCTAAATGTAGCCCCCCTAAGATGCTCTGGGCACTCGGCATGTCCCTGAGCACCCTGCAGGGTTGTGCCCAAGGTGCTCCTGTCGTAAGTCACATCCTTCCTGCCATGGATTATTCTCACACAGCCATTGCCAGCATCCTCTGTGAGAGCAGCATGTGCCAGAAAGTGTGTGCAGGTCCGGGGGCAGAGCTTTTGCTGGTGTCAGGTGCAAGGTGTGAGGTGGCAAAGGAGCCCGCGGGTGACATGGGAAGCGCTGCTTTGGTTCTGTCTCCCATTGCCAGCCAAGGGCACAAATGAGAGGTACGAAAAGTAACCACTGCCCATGTGTTCCCTGAGTGCAATATAGGATGAGCTCTGGTGTATTAAACACAACGTCTGTTATTACGATAAAAGTCGATGAGGCTTCCTCGTATAAAGTAGGAGTACGTATATGTTCATATATATATATATACATGCGGGAGGGGGAGAATGAGGGTTGTGTGTGCATAGTAGCTGGTTCTCAAAGGCTCGGTGTGTGCCGTGTTCATGTGGCCTGAACGGTGCTTGTAACCGTCCGTGCCCTCCAGCTGCTCTCCCGTCCATCAGACAGAACCGGCTGTTTACTCTCCTCCTCCTCCTCCTCGTTAGCTGGCGGCTGCACAAACTCCGCGGCCCGGAGGGTCGGTCCGCTCCCCTTCAGCCACAGCCCCGTGGCGCCCGGGGTGCCGGGCGGGGAGAGCCGGCCCGACCGCCGGCCCGAGCGGTTTAAGGTGCCGCCGCTGCCGCCCCGCTCCACCTTAACGCGCGGCGGCGGCGGACGGGCCCATTGCCGCGCCGGGGGTCGGCGGGCCCGGG